>JAPDDO010000266.1:0-150051 GCA_027422415.1 Schizothorax lantsangensis
TGCATGTGTCGTGTATCTCCCATGCAAGCAGGTAATGGGAACTGCGGCTTTGCATTCTGGCCCGGCGGATGAATCACGCTGGGCTGTAACAATGTAATGGAGCTACCTGAGTCTAGAAAGGCTTTTATGGGTTTCCCGTCAATGTGAATCGATCGTTCAGGAGCTCCTCTGAGTACAGCATGGTGTACTATGCATCCGGCCTCCAGGGGAAGTGGCTCGGTGGGCATGGGCTCATCTACAGGGTTGGGGGGCCGCCGGTCTGCTCACTGGTCACGAGGTGCCCTCCGGTGGTCGCCGTTCCATGTTCACCCTCCGGGGCAAAAGAGGCTTCAGCCGTTCCACAGCTCCACAAGCTCAGCAGAGGACGGTCGGGGTTGCGCATACTCACGGGTCTCCGGTATAGCGGGGGTTCGCCAGAGAGCAGATAGATAGACAGATGGATAGAGGATTAGATAGATAGACATATAGACAGACAGAATGTAAATTCTTGTGGTGTGGCTCATTCATATTTACTCTGAATTCTGAAGTTTGCATAAGCCTGTCATTTATTGGTTGAAGTGTTTCTATCATAGCATATGATGTTTTGTCAGGTGAGGTTAAGACATTGGTTAATGGGGACTGTGTGTGTGTGTGTGTGTGTGGGTGTGTGTGTGTGTGTTGTGTGTGTGTGATGGACTGACGTGGTGTGTGTGTGTGTGTGTGTGTTGTGTGTGATGGACTGACGTGGTGTGTGTGTGTGATGGACTGACGTGGCGTGTGTGTGTGTGTGTGTGTGTGTGATGGACTGACGTGGGTGTGTGCTGTGTGTGTGTGTGTGTGAGATGGACTGATGTGGTGTGTGAGTGAGAGTGTGTGTGTGTGTGTGTTAGGGATGGGCGATATCTTTTGCGATATACGGTAAAAATTCTCCCCACGATAAGAGTTAGTCTTCCCGCGATAATAACGATAAAGTCTAGTTGTTGACATATTTCTGTGTGCGACAGTGCGGAGCGATGTCGCGGAAGGCAGACGTGAAACTGAGGAGGGAATATATCGCTAAATGATGAGCTCGAGCTCCTTTTATAATCTGTATCTGGTTTGGTTAGAGCTGTACAGTGCACAGAAAAATCAGTCTGAATAAATGTAGTACAGTATGTGTGCGATACAGTTCTGCATGTGTATGAGCTGGTTTACAAACCTGTTGTCCAACAAAGATATAATTTATTGACATGCTTTTTCTCCAAATTAACTTAATAACATAGTCGAGTGTTCTTTTTGTGACCAGACGTGGTTTCATATTACAAAATGATAGTATTATATACAGTGATAAAGGCTATGTCAATTAGCATTGCATTATAAATATACTTTCCTTATAAAAATATACAAGATTGAAGAACACAGATAAACCATATATTTTGTGCAATTGTGTTTATGGTCTTCAAGTTTCATCAGTTCATCAATTTCTCTATCTCCGTTGTGTGTTTAATTCAGCGATAACGGGATACCTTCACGTAGCGTCGTCAGTAGTATTACTTCTGTGATGCATGTGTGTAGTTTCTGCTCAAGAGCGCCCTCCGACGTCCAGGATGAATTACACAGTCATTGCATTATGTGTGTACTCAGTAATGCTCACAACACCCTATTTGGGGTAAAAAAAGGAAAGATAATACTTTTTTTATCTAAAGAAACAGGATTCCCTGAATTATCGTCATTGATATCGTTATCGCAATAAATACCAGAAATATTGTGATATATTTTTAAGCCCATATCGCCCATCCCTAGTGTGTGTGTGTGTGTGATGGACTGACGTGGCGTGTGTGTGTGTGTGTGTGTGTGTGTTTGTGATGGACTGACGTGGTGTGTGTGTGTGTGTGTGTGTGTGTGTGTGTGTGTGTGTGTGTGATGGGACTGACGTGGCGTGTGTGTGTGTGATGGACTGACGTGGCATTGTGTGTGTGTGTGTGTGTGTGTGTGTGTGCGTGTGAAGGACTAACGTGGTGTGTGTGTGTGTATGTGTGAAGGACTAACGTGGTGTGTGTGTGTGTGTTCAGGGATTGTGCAGCTTCAGACTCCTGCTCTGAAAGCGGTGTCACAGATGCGTCTACAGCTGCATGCGACGCTACTGGAAACCTTCCATACGATCCTCGACTCAACAGGTAATGAACCGGACTTCAGTTAAATCAGGATTCACAAGCTGATTCCTTCTCAGTCTGAGGCCACTGTTTATTTAATGCTTTCCTCATCTGTGACTGTCCGTCATGAAGTTTTCCAGCGGTTCAAGAGAACGTCAGTGTCCGTGAGTCCAGAAGACCCGCTAAAGACCAGACGAGGAACAGGACCAACGCCTCCCGCATCCTGAAAGACCAGGTGATGTTTGCACACAACCTGTAAATTAAACTGATGAGAATTTACAATCAGCTTATTGGCTTCTAGTGTACATTAGAAACATGATCTGGCAGTGAGTGTTGGACTGATCTGAATCTGTCCAGGTGTCCAGCGGCTCCGCAGACAGCGACCCGTCTGTGCCCTGCAGAGACCAGGAGATCCCCACCTTTGAGGAGTGGACCAAGATCATGCTGGAGGTGGAGAACGTGAAGAGTGAGTGGTGTTCTGACAGGAGCTGTAGCGCTGCTCTGCTCTCGCTGACGGTGTTTCTGTCCATCAGCTCAGATCACACACCTGTCTGACGGCCTTCATGCCACGGGGAAGAAGCTCCAGCAGACCATCACCAACTATGCCTCTGTGGAGTGTGGAGCCAAGATCCTGTCCTCCAACCCCGAGTCCAAGGTACTCCAACACCGCGTCTGATCCAATCTGTGTTCGACAGCCAGTTACTGAGAGATAGGGACTGCACACCAGAGCAAACTACACATTATTTCTCATTGAAATATTTTCATGTCTTCCATCGGCAGGATTTTGTCTAAATCAGGTCAATAAGAGAATCAATTAAGCGTCTGAAGAAATCGTGGGTTCCGTTGAAATCCTTGAACGTTTGTGAATCTGAAACAAAATAAATAAATTCAAGGCCCTGGAAGGTTTTTGAAAATAAACATACATAGATACAGGTCCTTGACTGCAAAAAAATGCTTTTATTGCTTAGATTTTTTGTCTTGTTTCCAGCCAAAATATCAAAAAATGTCTAATTTGGTAACAGTTTAGAATAGGGAACACTTATTCACTATTAACTATGACTTTTCCCTCAATAAATTCCTAATTTGCTGCTTATTAATAGTAAGGTAGTTGTTAAGTTTAGGATTAGGGATGTAGAATAAGATCGTGTAGAATAAGGCATTAATATGTGTTTAATCAGTACTAATAAATGCTAATATTCTAGCAATATGCATGCTAATAAGCAACTAGTTAAGAGACCGTAAAATAAAGTGTTACCAAGGATTTTCTAGACAAGTAAAAATTATTGTCTTTACAATTAAAAAACAAGTCATCATTAAGCGAGTTTTTGCTTGAAACCAGTAAAATAATCTGCCAATGGGGTAAGCAAAATAATATTGTTTTCTGTTTGAAATAACATTATTTTGTTTACCCATTGGCAGATTATTTTGCTTGTTCTAAGACAATAAAACTAGACAATAATTTTTACTTGTCTAGAAAATTAGATTTTTTGGTGTATTTTTTAATGTTGAATTGCTTTGCTTGTTAAGATAATGTAAACGCATGAGGCAAGAAGAACTAAAAAACATGTTCGTATAAACTTCTGGTTACAGGAGCCCAAGCTTTTTTCAATAAAATCCGTGCAAAAGTTAATATCGGATAATTTTGGAATACAGTATAGGATCTAACGAATATTCTTCAGTTTTATGCAAAACAGAAATATGACAAAGAGAATATCAGATCTCTGTCATATGGCCAAAAGTAAATGCAAAAAATAAAAATAGTTGTGTTTGACACATGAAAACTGTAACAATGTATCTTACAAGGAAACACAATGTAACCTTGCTCTCACTTGAAATGTGTCCTGACATTAAGTCCTTGAATTTGACGGCATTGGACCTGGAAAGTTCTCGAAAGGTCCTTGCATTTGAGGGCATTGGACCTGGAAAGTTCTTGAAAGGTCCTTGCATTTGAGGGTATTGGACCTGGAAAGTTCTCGAAAGGTCCTTGCATTTGAGGGTATTGGACCTGGAAAGTCTTTGAAAGGTCCTTGCATTTGAGGGTATTGGACCTGGAAAGTTCTTGAAATGTCCTTGAATTTGAGGGTATTGGACCTGGAAAGTTCTTGAAAGGTCCTTGAATTTGAGGGTATTGGACCTGGAAAGTTCTTGAAATGTCCTTGAATTTGAGGGTATTGGACCTGGAAAGTCTTTGAAAGGTCCTTGAATTTGAGGGCATTGGACCTGGAAAGTTCTCGAAAGGTCCTTGAATTTGACGGCATTGGACCTGGAAAGTTCTCGAAAGGTCCTTGAATTTGATGGCATTGGACCTGGAAAGTTCTCGAAAGGTCCTTGCATTTGAGGGCATTGGACCTGGAAAGTCTTTGAAAGGTCCTTGCATTTGAGGGTATTGGACCTGGAAAGTTCTTGAAAGGTCCTTGAATTTGAGGGTATTGGACCTGGAAAGTTCTTGAAAGGTCCTTGAATTTGAGGGCATTGGACCTGGAAAGTTCTTGAAAGGTCCGTGCATTTGAGGGTATTGGACCTGGAAAGTTCTTGAAAGGTCCTTGAATTTGAGGGTATTGGACCTGGAAAGTCTTTGAAATGTCCTTGCATTTGAGGGCATTGGACCTGGAAAGTTCTTGAAAGGTCCGTGCATTTGAGGGCATTGGACCTGGAAAGTTCTTGAAAGGTCCTTGAATTCGAGGGTATTGGACCTGGAAAGTCTTTGAAAGGTCCTTGCATTTGAGGGTATTGGACCTGGAAAGTTCTTGAAAGGTCCTTGAATTTGAGGGTATTGGACCTGGAAAGTTCTTGAAAGGTCCTTGAATTTGAAGGTATTGGACCTGGAAAGTTCTTGAAAGGTCCTTCAATTTGAAGTTAACCAAGATGTGGGAATCTCGCTGTAATTAATTTCCAGAGCACTTCAGCTATTCTGATGGAGAACATGGACATGTACATGCTGAATCCCTGCAATAACAAGATCTGGTGAGCTGATTATAGCTTGTTTGTTTTAGCATCAGGCAAAACTATTCTGTATGATAACTGTTGTGTTGCCGTGATTGTTTTCTGAAGATGATCTTGAAGTCTTACTGAGCCTGTGTTTAGTGTCTAGACAGATTTCCAGACAGATAGCAGCAGGATCTGTGTTATTCCTCATGCACCTGTATATGAGTGTTTTATGAAATGAAGAACACTAGAGAGAGCCGTCAGCAGTGATGGGAGGGTTTCAGGAGAAGGTCTGTGGTCTTCATCGTTGTGTTTGCACAGGTTCATCATTGAGCTCTGTCAGCCCATCCAGGTCAAGCAGCTGGACATCGCCAACTTTGAGATCTTCTCCTCAAACCCCAAAGACTTCGTGGTGTCCATCAGCGACAGGTCAGCACTTATGGGCTCCGTTACTGACTGACTCTGTATTTATGGCTTTTCCATTACAAAATCTTACCATTTTTTTTTTATTTATTTGTAATTTTTACATGCAGCACATCTGTTTGCATGTGCTATAACGTTTCATGGCTTGTTTATACTCAGATATCCGAGCAAAAAGTGGGTGAAGCTTGGGAAGTTTCATGCGCGTGACGAGCGGACGGTGCAGAGTTTTCCTCTGGATGAGCATCTGTTTGCCAAATACATCAAGGTGAGACTGAGACTGTGACCGTATGTGAGGTCAGTGGAGTCTGATTCACGTCCCGCTCTTGTCTTTTTCCTCCCGTTGCATCAGATGTTCACCAAATACATTAAAGGGGTCCTATTATGCTTTTTCACTTTTTGAATTTTAGTCAGTGTATGTTTTGGGCATGAAACGATCTACAAAGTTACAAATCTCAAAGTCCACTCCAAAGGGAGATATTTCGGGGTTTTTTAAATCCCTTTTCAAGAACTACAACGAACGGCTCGTTTGGACTACAAAGTTGTTTTCCTGTATTTGTGATGTCATTAAAATAAATCCCGCCTACTGAAATTTGATTGGTTGGCGGGTGGGGAGAATGTTTGGTTGAGCACTGCACGCTTTAGAATCAAAACCCGGTGCGTGTGTTTTTATATCACTGTATTTCTGATGGAAACCGACTGTTTTCAGAAAATTATGGATGTCATTTTCATTTCATCTTGCATATAATGTCTGATAAAGCAGCGTTTGTGGGCAGAGCTCTGCTGTGTGTACAGCGTTACCGTGGAAACCTCGCTCTCTCCAACAGCGCCTCCCGCTGGCAGAGAATTAATTTGCATATATATGCCGCCACAAATAGTGTAAGCCTGTGGGACTATGGTATAAATAAATTCAACTGTATAACAGTTTCACTGCAATTCATGTTATAATGTTAGAATTAAAGACCAATAAACATAATACATATTACCATTCCACTTATCTGTACATAGTCAATGCAGTTATTTATAAGCAGTTGTTGACATTCTATCTAAAACCTGATTTAGCCAAAAAAACATTACCACTTTAATATGTCTTGCATATTAATATCCGTGCGTGCAAAGTTTCTGCGCGATCCTCAATATTCTCGAGGTCTGAATTGATGGCAATATTGATGAACTTGCTGCTTTGGCAAGGGGCGGGGCATCTGAAACACCGTCTAAGCTGTTCACCAATCACAACGCACCGGGACAGCTAACCAATCACAACACATTTAGCTTCTCGGA
Organism: Schizothorax lantsangensis; assembly: GCA_027422415.1. Classification (NCBI taxonomy): domain Eukaryota; kingdom Metazoa; phylum Chordata; class Actinopteri; order Cypriniformes; family Cyprinidae; genus Schizothorax; species Schizothorax lantsangensis. The sequence continues at coordinate 6,738 of JAPDDO010000266.1, forward strand.
AGGCGGGGCTTCATCAAACCCGGAACTAATCGTGCTGTTTGTGTCAGGCTGGGGAGAAAGGTATTGTAATAATGTAAATAATGTGAAAAATAATGCGATTTTGGAACCACCAAGCGAGAGAGCATGTTCTAGTACACCCCCAAAACAAATCAAGACTTTGTAAAAGAGCATAATAGGACCGCTTTAAGGTTAGCCATCCTCGATTCACTCCGGTTTGATGTTTGAACACACTTCCTTCATGAGAAGAAACCCATCTTCTGTGATTTAACACTTACTGTAAAAGCACTTTTCTCAACAGACGGTAAAGCCCATGGTTCATAGCACTTTATAGATGCTCGATCCCTCCAGCTAAGACGCATTCGCCGCCGCTACACAGATGGCTTCAGATGGTGTTAGCATTCGCATTGCAGCTAGCGTCTGACCCTCCTGCGTTACATCACAGAAGATGTGTGTTTCCTCTCGTCTGATCTCAGCCTGGTTTATTAGATCTGGTCTGGTGATCTCCGAGCATTGAAGCTAACACTGGTTTAAACACACATGGATAAGTGTAATGTTGTGTTGTTTCAGGTGGAGCTGCTGTCACACTTCGGCTCAGAACACTTCTGTCCTCTCAGTCTGATCAGGTCTGATAAACTCACATTGTAGACATTAGGAGCCAGTTTTACTATCAGCTCGCGCCAGCGCAAACTGTCTTTTGGTGTTAAAACAGTACTGTCAGCCCTGCTAAAAAAACAATAGAAGCCCAATAGAAACCATCACAGAAATTCCAATGGTTTCCATTAAAACACCATTATAAATCATTAGCTTTTTCCAGTAAAACCATTACAAAATTAATTTCTGTAGTGTGTTTTGGGCATTTTTCCAATAGGATTTAACATCCCACCAATAGAATCCATAACATACCAGTAGACACCATTATAGTTTCCATTAAAACCAATACAATTCCCATTATAACCATTAAATCCATTACATTTTCTATTGTGTTTTGGGCAGGGCTCTATTGTTAAGACACGCAGTGAAGAATTAGCGCTGAAAACGAGATTTACTAACATTCACGCTCGTTAAATTACTGGTATTTGTGCCATTATTTAACGCCCAAAGAAAGCATGTCTTATGTCAGCAGTTATTGTTGCTGGAGTAGTCACACAGAGAACAGAGAGGATTGTTTCTACACGTATTAATTTATTAGTAATGCCAGAAGAACACATTATCCGAACACATAGTTTGTCAAGCCATGTTATATTTAACTTGCTTCAAGAAATAAAAGACGACTTGGATCCTCAACTAGGAGTCACACAATACCAGCTCCATCTAAACTTAGCAAACCTTCATTTTTTGGCCTCTGGTTCTTTTTTTTTCTTTTGAGTGGAATGAAACATAGATTAACAGCAACAACGTGATGTAATGACCTACACAAAAGCTGAGAGCAGTGACAGATACACTATATTGCCAAAAGTATTGGCACCCCCTTCTAATGAACAGGTTTGACTACTTTAGTAATTTCTATGAGTACAAATCTTAATGTTAAAGCATATAATGATATTCTAGGAAATTGTGTGCTTCTAATATTATAGCAACAGTTTGGACTCTTTTCTATTCTAACATGACAATGTCTCTGTGTATAAGACAAGGTTCAAAAAGAAAATGATTGATTCAGTCAGTGTGGAAGAACTTGACTGGTCTGCATAAAACCAAGTCCTAATCCCAGTTTAACACCTCTGGTGTGACTGTAAATGCAGACCTTGAGACAAAAACTCATCACCAAACACCAATTTAACATTAAGATTTGTACTCATGGAAATTACTAAAGTAGTCAAACCTGAAAAGAAATTTCCCTCCCATCGGTGCTGTTTTGCACTGTTTAGTCAAACTGGCTCTAAGTGACGGTGTGATTGACTAACAGTGATGTATGTGAACTAGGGGTGTGTGATATATATCGTCTGCGATAATATCGTAATTGTTGTTTTAACGATGTGCAACTTGACATTATCGAGTATTTTGCAAAAACCAAACAAAACAGCTACGTAGTGCACGCTTACATTATGTGATGAAGTGTGTTCTTTTACTGCATGATTCAGTAATAAAACTTTTGTCTATATAGTGTGTGTACAAGCCACTTTTTCAATATCGCACAGCCCTACTGTGAACGCTGACGGCTCTCTGTGTTTCTGAAGGGTTTTTGGCACTAGTATGATGGAGGAGTATGAGATGAACTCAGATCCATCAGACAGAGCGCCGCAGGTTCAGGACGAGCACGACAGTGGTAACACTCTCCGTCTGAATAAAATACGTCTGCTTGTGTCAGAGATGCATCAACAGTGTCCTCTCTCTTTCTGAATGTTCAGATCAGCCTGGTTTTCTGCCAGTCGATGAGAGATCCTCCAGAAACCTGATCGGATCTGCCAAAGGTGAGTGAGATCCTCAGCCGTGTGTTTGAGATGCTCTGCAGGTCTCATGATGTCTTGTGCTTCCAGATGCTCTTCTCACGATGGTGAACAACATTGCTGCCGGTGTGCTGGGTGCAGCTCCGGAGAGCACCGCAGGAGCAGGTCTGATCCACCACACACACTCCTGACGTCATTACCAGAGGCTTCTTCATCACCAGAGTGTTTCTGTGTTTCAGGAGACTCTTCCGCTGAAGGTTTAAACATGACAGACGCCGGGTCGATCCACAGCGCTGCGTCCGCCGGGTACGTGTCTCCAGAAACACCTGAGCTCTTCATGTGTTGAGATCAGATTTTGCGTTATTTTCAATATCTGTCTCTCTGGCTCCTTTCACACATTTGTTCCTCATGTAGTGGTTCATTCATGTAAGGCATCTGATGGTAAAAGCCATTAAGAGTGAGTGCTGATTATGTTTGTTGGTAGACGGTGTGTACTGTTATTCAGTATATAATGCTGTAGCTCCTAGTTAAACTCAATTTTATTAATAATTTACATTTAGTCATTTGGCAGACGCTTTTATCCAAAGCGACTTACAGTTGGGGAATACATAAAGCAATTCATCTTGAAGAGGCAATCAGACAGAGGAAGTGCTCGTAACACCAAGTCTCAGAGATTGTTCAAATAAGTACAAGCTAGCAAGGGACGGAGAGAAAGATAAAAGGAAAGTTTTTTTTTTTTTTTTTTTTTAGAACAAGTTTAGGATTAAGTTAAGTAGTGCCGAAAGAGATGAGTTTTCAGTTGTTTTGTATTGACAGGGATCCAGCATTCCGGATAGGGGTGGGAAGATTATTCCACCAGCCAGGAATGGTGAACAAGAATGTTCTGGAGAGTGATTTTGAGCCTCTCTGTGATGGTACCACAAGGCGTCGCTCACTAGCAGATCTCAGACTTCTGGAGGGGATGTAGATTCGTAATAGTGAGTGGAAGTAGGAGGGTGCTGAGCCTGTGGTCGTTCTGTATGCAAGCATCAGTGTCTTGAACTTGATGCGAGCTGCCACTGGTAGCCAGTGCAATGAGATGAAGAGAGGTGTAACATGGGTTTTTTTGGGCTCGTTGAAGACCAGTCGTGCCGCTGCATTCTTAATCATTTGTAGAGGTTTGCTTGTGTTTGATGGAAGTCCAGCCAGAAGAGCATTGCAGTAGTCCAGCCTAGAAATGACAAGGGCCTGGACAAGTTGTTGTGCAGCATGCTCTGTCAGAAAGGGCCTAATCTTTCTGATGTTGTGTAGCGCAAACCTGCAAGATCGAGCAGTCTTTGCAATGTGCTCTTTGAAGGTCAGCTGGTCATCAAAGATTACACCAAGACTTCTGACCGAAGTTGATGGGGTAATTATTGATGTGCCTAACTGAATCGTGAAGTCATGCTGTAGAGTCGGAGTGGCAGGGAAGACAAGAAGCTCAGTCTTTGCCAGGTTGAGCTGTAGGTGATGTTCTTTCATCCATGCCGAGATGTCCGCCTGATATCCGTGCAGCTACCGTTGGATCATCTGGTTGAAAAGAGAGATAGAGCTGTGTGTCATCGGTGTAGCAATGGTAGGAGAAGCCATGTGCCTGTATGATGGGACCCAGTGATGTAGTGTATGTGGAGAAGAGGAGAGGTCCAAGAATTGAACCCTGAGGAACTCCAGTGACCAGTTGATGTGTTTTGGATACCTCCCCTCCCCAGGCCACCCTGAAAGACCTGCCGGTGAGATAGGATTCAAACCAGCGAAGTGGAATCCCAGTGATGCCCAGCGATGAGAGGGTGGACAGGAGGATCTGATGATTGACAGTGTCAAAAGTAGCAGAAAGATCCAGCAGAATGAGGACTGATGATTTGGAATCGGCCTTTGCAATTCGCAGGGCTTCAGTGACTGAGAGTAGTGCAGTCTCTGTTGAATGGCCACTCCTGAAACCAGACTGTTTAGCATCCAGTTTGTTGTACTGTGAAAGAAACAGTGAGAGCTGGTTGAAGACAACTCGTTCAAGTGTTTTCGCTATGAATGGAAGGAGAGAGACAGGTCTGTAGTTTTCTAAAAGAGAAGTGTTTAATTTAGGTTTTTTGAGCAGTGGGGTTACCCGAGCCTGCTTGAACGCTGTGGGGAAGATGCCAGTGTGGAGAGATGTGTTGATAATGTGTGTGAGTGTCAGTAAGAGTGTGGGAGAGATTGCTTGGAGAAGGTGAGAGGGGATTGGGTCAAGAGGACATGTTGTAGGATGGTTGGAGAGGAGAAGTTTGGATACTTCCGCCTCGGTGAGGGGACAGAAGGAGAAGATGGGAGTTTGAGCAGTGGATGTGGTTGGTTGGAGGTCCTGTGTGTGTGGAGGTGAGAACTGGTTACTGATTGTTCTAGTTTTGTCTGTGAAAAAAGTGGCAAAGTCGTCAGCTGTTATAGAAGTGGTGGGTGGTGGTGGAGGGGGACAGAGGAGAGAATTAAATGTTCTGAAGAGATTACGCATGCCTGGAGCGCTGTTGATCTTGTTGTGGAAATGTGAGGATTTGGCAGTGTGGACTTCAGTAGAGAAAGATGAAATCAAAGACTGATACCTAGTCAGGTCCGATGGATCGTTTGATTTACGCCATTTTCTCTCTGCCGCTCTGAGTTTGGTCCGATGCTCACGAAGAACATCGGATAACCAGGGGTTAGAAGGGGCAGCCCGTGCTGGCCTGGAGGAGAGAGGACAAATGTCGTCTAGACAAGAGGTTAAGGTAGAGCATAAAGTGTCAGTAGCTGCATTCACATCCAGAGATGTGAAATGGGTAGGTGAGGGAAGAGAGGAGGATACTACAGAGGAAAGAAGGGAGGGGGAAAGGGAGCGTAGGTTACGTCTGAAAGTAACCGGTAAGGGAGATGGTGGCACCCGGGTAGCAAAATGTAAGGTAAATGTAATGAAATAATGGTCAGAGATATGTAGTGGTTGTACCAGAATGTTATCTGTAGTACAGTTGCGTGTGTAAATTAAATCAAGTTGGTTGCCTGATTTGTGCGTGCTAGTAGTGGTAAGGCGTTTGAGATCAAATGAAGCTAGGAGTGAATGGAAGTCTGTAGCATAAGGCCTGTCTAGGTGAATGTTGAAATCGCCAAAGACTAAGAGTGGAGTGCCATCCTCCATGAAAGAGGACAGCAGGCCGTCCAGCTCCTAGGAAGGTGGCTAGAATTTGGCCAGGGGGACGGTAGATTACTACTATCTGGAGTTTTATAGGAGCTGTTACAGTAATCGCATGAGATTCAAATGAGTTGTGATTGCCTAAGGGAGAGTGGGTTGAGTATTTCCAGTTGTTTGAAATGAGCAGACCAGTGCCCCCACCCCGGCCAACTTGCCTTGGGGTGTGAGAGAAAGAGAAATTGTGAGAGAGAGCAGCCGGGGTAGCGGAGTCTTCTGGACGAATCCAGGTCTCAGTCAAGCCCAAGATGCTGAGTGTGGATTGTAAGGAAAAAGCAGAAATGAAGTCAGCTTTGTTGACAGATGACTGGCAATTCCAAAGACCCACAGAGAAAGAAAGAGGTGTAGTAGAAGATGTAGCAATAGGGCGCAGGTTAGCAGGATTACGTTGCCGTCTGCGTGTGTTTTTAGAGCGTGGTTGAGAGAGAACCGGAATGGTTTGGAAACACATGATAGAGGTGGAGGGATAGAGGATAGGGAAGGAGACTGTGTGAGGGAAGATAGAAATGATATTAAGTGTGTGCTCTGTGTCGTTGCTCGGTTAAAGTCAAGCAGGAAAAAGTCGTCCGTCTTTACACTTGTTGGTCTTCACATGAGGAGGCTGAGCACGATGGCTGAACGCTTCCGCAGACGCTTCCGCGTCAGCGCTCGGACATCAAATAAATACAGTCTAGGAGACTAGAGTGAAAACAGCTGAGGCCGGCTTCTGCTCAGCACAGCCAATAACCTTAAAGGACTGCTAATTGCTGGATACGAAACTAAACACTTTGCACAATCACACCGGCTCGTTCTTAGCTGAGGCGCAAATTATTCTAATTACCAGTAAGTGCAATCAAACATATAAACCTCAACGAAAATGCACAATAGAAATAGGTAGGAAACGAAGTATTCCTTCCTAGCAGCAAGTAAATAATTTAAACAACAGAACTGCGAAAAAGTATTACAACACTTACACGAGCTGCCGTCCTTCTCTTCTGGTGACTAATCGGCTTTCCCCGATTTTTTATTAATAATAATAATACATTTTATTTATATCCACTTTTCACAGCACTCATAGTCACCTTACAGTCTTAACACAAATGTCATCCTAAAGCATTAATACTATAAACATTAAACAAAACTATAATAAACTAGATAAAAAAGTCTGAGTGGTTGCTAGTGTACTTAGAGTGGTTGCTTTGACGGTTGCTAGGCTAACTGTGGTGGTTGCTAAGGCGGTTTCTAGGGTACACTGAGTAGTTGCTAAGGTGTTGCTGTGTGGTTGCTAGGGTACCAAGGGTGGTTGCTAGGGTGTTGCTATGCAGTTGCTAGGATACTCGTGGCAGTTGCTAGAGTGCCCGGGCTGGTTGCTAAGGTGTTGCTATGTGGTTGCTAAGGTACCTGGGGCAGTTGCTAGGGTGTTGCTAGGTGGTTGCTAGTGTACTTGGGGTGGTTGCTAGGGTGTTGCTATGCGGTTGCTAGGGCACTCAGGGTAGTTGCTAGGTTAGTTTGGATGAAACAATACTATAATAAACAAGAAGACACTGTAAGATACGGAGTACAAAGTCTCATAGGTGAGTTTTGAGATGAGAGATTTAGAAGTATGAAGATATCCAGTAAAATCCATAAAAGAGAGGCAGCAGAAGTAAAGTCTCCATAGTGTTCAAACAAATACGTGATGAAACAAGACAAGCTAATGAGGAAGATCTGAATGCATGAGCAGGAGTGTAGATATGAAGAGGATCAGAGAGGTATGAAGGAGAGAGATTATTGAGAGCCTTGTAGGTAAGAATCAGCATCAGTTCAATAGAGGATTATAGAAATAATTCATGCAGCTGAATTCTGGAACAGCTGAAGTTTCTCAAGAAGGAAGAACAGAGAGGAGAGCATTGCAATAATCAATGCATGATGTAAACAGTGCTAATCACTGGGTGATGAAGATGATTGATGTAAATGAAAATATGCAGTTATTAAGATGGATAAGGTGCTATTAAAGACGATAACCAGGCTCTTAATCAATGAAGAAGCAGATGCATAGTCACAGAAAAACTGTATTAACTTAAAGCCTATTTGTGCATTTGGTGAGTGTGAATATTAGAGCCTAGACCATATTACGTCATATTATGTTAATGCAGCATATTAAGGCTAATGTACACAACAGACTGATGCAGACCAGCAGTGACAGTCGACTGATTACTGTACATCACATCCAGTGTTGGGAAGCTTACTCTGGAAATGTAATTAATAGTTACCCTATTAAGAATGTAATAAGTAGTGTAACTATTTCAATTACTTTATTAAAGCATTGTAATTGATTGCATTTTATTACTTCTCTAAATTTCTAACAATTGTTTTCAACTTTTAATCATTTTCAGCTTTAAAGCAGGCAGAGTTAACCTTACTGTACTCAACACTGATTACTGTCACAATCCTTCATCACTTGAATTAAGATTATAATCATTTAATTTTAAAGCACCACAAAATCAGACTTAAGCATCTCTTTTTGAGATCATTTTGAGGCCAAATACTAGGGATGCACGATATTGTATTTTTGCCGATATGCCGATATTTTTCGACTCATTTTGGCCGATACCGATATATTTCCTTTTGTGTGGAAACAACACCAATTCTCTCCTGTGTGGAAATTATAAGCAACATATTTTTTTAATTTTGGTTAGTTTTTAACAAGAACTTATTTGTTAGAATTAAATAAACAATAATGAAGTTATTTTATAATGACAGCTTTGAAAATAACTATAAATAAACTTTTATTTTTTTCAGAAAGATGCAGTAGTAACCTTAACATTTTATTTATAAGATTTAACATTTGTTGATGTAAAGCAAAAGAGTTGTAACAATTCTGAAAATCTTTTAGAGATCATAATTTGTTTAAAAATATAACATATTGCACAGTAATGAATAAATCAGTATATATAGATTTAATTTACAAGTGTCATGTTTGTGATTTTTTTTTTCATGTAAGCTATAGCTTCTGACCTTTAAATCAAAACATACTCATGATTTTATGACATCAATTACTGCTTTATTTAATCAGAAACACAGTCTAAATGTTATTTGTGTATTTTACTTTCATTTAATTAGAAGTAGGCCAACAGCGCCCCCTACAGATTAAACTCCTCACTGACCCGGAGGAGCTATTACGGTTTACTCACACACCGAACACATTCTGTAGTGCTTCACAGATTAAATACAGAGATCCATAACACACAATATAATCATCATTCAGACAAAACTGTGCTTCAGGAATGAGTCACACACTGCTGATCTAATCACTAACACACCCTGAGCTCATGTGAGTTAATGTATTCCTCTTATTGGCGAGACATATCGCACAATTTTTAATATTGGGCCGATGCAGATATTTACATTTAAAGCCATTATCGGCTGATTCCGATAACAGTCCGATAATATCGTGCATCCCTGCCAAATACAGATTTAAAATCATAACAAGATATAGTTTAATAGCAATTATACTGTTTTTGAAATCAAATCCTTGCATGTCTATGACCGGAAACACTGGCGTCTAACAATGGCTTGGAAAAAACAGTTAATCTTAAAAGATAAAGCATATACATGAACCCAAATAGGAGATAAAACAGTTATCGTATAAACCTATTCTGTGTCCTAAACTCCCGGAACTCATATCTTAGAGAAGTCAATGCAATTTGGGAAAGAAATCAATTAAATCTGTATGTGTGTGAAAATATGAGTTGGCCTGGTCATGTAGCGCTTCTTATCCTGCGTGTTCTCCGCTCAGGCCGGTGACTGCGGCGGCGGATCAGCTCGATGTCATTGTGATTACAGAAACCACCAGCATTACTGAAGAGACGACAGCGACACTCTCAGACGCCGCTGGAGATGCTCCGGTCCAAACCACGCCTGATGTGGAGCAGATCGTCACGCTGCTGTCTGAAGACGAACCGGATCAGTCCTCCGGAGGAAACCTGGAGCCTGAAGCAGATCAGCAGAAGCTCTGCTCCCGTTCACACAGAGTCTCGCTTCAGGAGTACCTTCTGCAGCGCTGCTCCTCTCCAGACCTTCTTCAGACGAGGAAGCCAAACCCAACCATCATGACCTCATCTAAACCCACAGAGAGTCCCGTCATTCTCCCTCCAGATCTCGCACCCAGTCTGACCTCAGATCTGCACCAGCTGGACTCCTCCAGAGCGACGCGGCCCATTGAGCTGATGTGTGCGTCTGCCAGCGAGTGCCTCACAGAGAGCGCTGACCATCTGAGCGAGTCCAGCCAGAAACCGGACCTCGCCTCTGCTGCACAGACTGGAGAAGATCAGGTCAGCCTTGACAATAACATTCCAGCTTCCATAAACACAGCAGACGAGTCCGTATCCGCTCTTGTGGATGAAGCGGTCAGCGGCGGATCCCTGACCCCAGCTCAAGAAGGTCTCTCAGGGTCAGAGTCCAGGAATAAGGAGCTGTTTGATGATGAAACCAGCGCTCATATTGAGCAGATCGACACAGAAGCGCAGAACTCCAGCGATGCACCTGCACACAGCTCCAGTCAGAAAGAGTCTGTGTTCATGAGGCTCAACAACCGCATCAAAGTCCTGGAGATGAACATGTCGCTCAGCGGACGCTACCTGGAGCAGCTGAGCCAGAGGTGAGTCTCGCTGGATCCAGTATACTGCTGTATGTAAATATATCCACACTGCTTCTAGGCTGCTTAAAGGGTTACAAAACACAGCTGTATATTTGCAAACATGAAAGCTTTCCACTCATGCTTAAAGCTCTCTTTATAGGGGCTGCTTCTTTATCCGCCATGTGTGTCCATAGAACCGCTTGCGGGAAAGTTATGAAATTTGGCACACAGATAGAGGATAGTCTTAACATTAATCACAGCAAATTTGGAGTCTCTAACTCAAAGACTCTAGCGCCGCCAACTGTCCAAATTAGCACTTGTGATAACTCATGCTTGTACCTTCTTAACTGTAAGAGTTAGCTTTTTCCCTCTGGATCCTTGGCTCATGCCGATATGATTGAGCTATCAACTCTAGACCACTTGTCTGATCTTCACCAGATTCCACACAGATCATCATCATCAAGTTATTAAAAGTTTTTAGTATCTCAAACCGTTTTCATATAATTCATTGTGAAGGTTGATGCTACTCTGGATCTGAGGCTGTATCTCTGCAACATTTTGTCATATTGACACCAATATTTATGTGTGTCATTGTCACCCAACACTGACCACACCACATCAATTTGGTAGCAGTGCCACCTACTGGTCAGAAGTGATAAGAAATTATGCCACATTACAAGTGATTGTATTTACGGATTTGCTTAAAATCATCAAAAATCGTCTGCAATTACTAATTTTTCATCACTTGGTCTGATGCTGCTACTCATTTTGCCTCAGTTGTTCTTGGACAGTTCACCCAAAGATGAAATTTTTTTCATCATTTATTAACCCTCAAGTTGTTTCAAACCTGTATGAGTTTCTTCTGTTGAGCAATAGTATGGAAAAATACTGTGGAAGTCAGTGGGGACCAGAAACGGTTTGGTTACCAACATTATTCAAATGATGACAAAATTTTCATTTTTGGGTGAACTATCACTTTAATGTGTGCTTGCATCTGTATTTTCATTTATTAAATTACTGTATTATTTTTTCCTGTAATATTGAAATTGGTGTGGAGAATTGTGAAATGTCACTACTATCTAAATTATTTTTTTTAGCACAAATAATTATATTGTAATACTGTATATTGTTGTTGTGATATGAGTGACTGTGATTGATCTATTTATGCTTGTGTTTCATCGGTTCAGATACAGAAAGCAGGTGGAGGAGATGCAGAGAGCCTTTAACAAAACCATCATCAAGCTCCAGAACACCTCCAGAATGGCTGAGGAGCAGGTCAGAGACGTCTTGAGTCTAAATTCATTCACTGATGCGTTAGTTCAGTCTGAGTCTGTTCAGACACGATGATGTGAAGATCAACATTGGTTTCTTCTGCTGTGTAGCTCAGTCTTCTTTAAGTGTCACAAAACACCTGAAAGATTAAATCAATAAAAAGTAATGTAAAACAGCAGAGTGAAGGATGAGAAGAACAGAACAGCATCACAACCTCAACAGATACACACATGAGCACTGCTGACCGTGTGTGTGTGTGTGTGTGTGTGTGTGTGTGTGTGAGTGTGTGTGTGAGAGAGAGAGAGTGAGTGTGTGTGTCTCTGTGTGTCTGTGTGTCTGTGTGTGTGTGTGTGTGTGTGAGTACGTTTGTGTGTCTGTGTTTGTGTGTCTGTGTTTGTGTGTGTGTTCTGTGTTTCTGAGCCGTGTGTATGTCTGTGTTTCAGGATCAGAGGCAGACGGACTCTATCCAGGCTCTACAGGCTCATCTGGAGAACGTGACGCAGCTCGTGCTCAGTCTGTCTGTCAGCGTGAGTCGACTGCAGCGAGAGGTGATCAGCCTGTTCTCATCAGTTCATAATGACAAAACACCTCCATAAGACGCTATCATTCATATCTCAACTAACTCAATGTCTTTAATCCATCGATATCACCGACTGAAACAAAGCTCTAGTTTTGTTAACAAACTACCCATCTGAAGCAGTGTGACTGTATTACAGATATTTATATTTACGTTTAACCATTTAGCAGACGCTTTTATCCAAATCGACTTACAAATGAGGAGAACAATATAAGCAATCGGACCAACGAGAGAGCAACAGTAAACAAGTGCCATGACAAGTCTCAGTTAGTCTAGCACAGTACACGTAACTAGGTTTTTTATTTTTATTTATTTTTTTATAAATGAAATAGAATAGAATAGGTAAGTGCTAGTTTAGTTGGTCAGGTGCTGGCGAAAAAGATGTGTTTTTAGATGTTTTTTGAAAATGGCTAAAGACTCAGCTGTTGGAATTGAGATCGGGAGGTCATTCCACCAGCTGGACACAGTCCAGGAGAAGGTCCGTGAGAGTGATTTGGTACCTCTTTGGGATGGCACCACAAGGCATCGTTCACTTGCAGAACGCAAACTTCTGGAGGGCGCATAAGTTTGAACTAACGAGTTTAGGTATACTGGTGCAGCGCTAGTTGTGGTCTTGTAGGCAAACATCAGTACCTTGAATTTGATGTGAGCGGCTATTGGTAGCCAGTGTAACCTGATGAAGAGAGGAGTGACGTGAGCTTTTTTTTGGCTCATTAAAGACCACTCTCGCTGCTGCATTCTGGATCAGTTGCAGAGGCTTGATAACACATGCGGGAAGGCCTGCCAAGAGAGCATTACAATTGTCCAGTCTGGAGAGAACAAGAGCTTGGACAAGGAGTTGTGTGGCTTGCTCTGATAGGAAGGGCCTATTCTTCCTAATGTTGTATAAGGCAAATCTGTAGGACTGGGCCGTTGTAGCAATATGGTCTGTGAAGCTTAACTGATCATTGATCACAACTCCAAGGTTCCTGGCTGTCCTGGAAGGAGTTATGGTTGATGAATCCAGTTGTATAGAGAAGTTGAGATGAAGTGATGGGTTGGCCGAGACCACGAGCAGTTCTGCCTTAGCAAGGTTGAGCTGAAGGTGATGGTCATTCATCCAACTAGAAATGTCTCTCAGGCAGGCTGCAATGCGAGCAGCTACCGTCGGATCATCTGGATGGAATGAGAGGTAGAGTTGAGTGTCATCAGCATAGCAGTGATAGGAAAAGCCATGGTTCTGAATGACAGATCCTAGTGACGACATGTAGATGGAGAAGAGAAGTGGACCAAGTACTGAGCCTTGAGGAACCCCAGTAGCAAGAAGTTGTGGGTTAGAAACCTCACCCCTCCAAGACACCCTGAAGGGCCTACCTGAGAGGTAAGACTTGAACCACAAGAGTGCAGTTCCTGAGATGCCCAACTTTCTGAGGGTGGGCAGGAGGATCTGGTGGTTAACTGTGTCGAAAGCAGCAGACGGATCCAGTAAGATGAGTACTGAGGATTTGGAAGCTGCTCTTGCCAGTCTCAGGGATTCAGTAACCAAGAGCAGGGCAGTCTCAGTTGAGTGGCCGCTCTTGAAGCCAGATTGGTTGTTGTCTAGGAGGTTGTTCTGTGCAAGAAACATAGAGAGTTGGTTGAACACAACTCGCTCAAGTGTCTCTGCCATGAATGGAAGAAGGGATACCGGTCTGTAGTTTTCTGAAAGTGCTGGATTTAGAGAGGGTTTTTTAAGCAGCGGAGTTACCTGAGCCTGCTTAAATGCTGAGGGAAATGTACCAGTGTGAAGAGAGGTGTTGATAATGTGAGTAAGCACAGGTATGACTGAAGAAGAAATGGCCTGAAGGAGGTGAGTGGGGATAGGATCTAGTGGACAAGTAGTGGGATGACTGGAAAGGATAAGTTTTGAAAAGTCCGTCTCCGAGAGTGGAGAGGAAGGAGGAGAGAGAGTGTGTATTTGTCGTTATGAAGTTATCATCAGTTTGTGGTGTGGTGAATTGATCACTGATGGTTTTTGTTTTATTTGTGAAGAAAATTGCAAAGTCATCAGCTGTAAGAGTTGATGAAGGAGGAGGGGGAGGAGGTCAGAGAAGAGAAGAGAAAGTTTTGAAGAGTGTGCGAGAGTCAGAACAGTTGTTTATTTTGTTGTGGTAGTATGTCGTTTTAGCAGTGGAGACATTTGCAGAGAAGGAAGAGAGGTGTGACTGATACACACTAAGGTCGGTAGAGTTTTTGGATTTGTGCCATTTCCTCTCTGCAGCCCTGAGTTTAGAGCGATGTTCACGGAGAACACCGGACAGCCAGGGGGCAGAGGGGGTAACGCGTGCAGGTCTGGATGAAAGGGGGCAGAACCTGTCTAAGCAAGATGTTAGAATGGCGCAAAGAGTGTCAGTAGCACTGTTTGTGTCCAGTGCTGAAAACTGAGAGGGTGATGGAAGTGAGGATGAAACCATAGAGGATAGGAGAGAGGGAGAGAGCGAGCGTAGGTTACGCCGAAAGGTGACATGCAGAGGAGTGTGTGCTGTGTCAGGAGTCAGTGTGAGATTAGAAGTGATGAGGAAGTGGTCTGAGGTGTGCAGTGGAGTAACTAAAGTGTTGTCGGTGTAATAATTGCGTGTCAAGTCAAGTCACCTTTATTTATATAGCGCTTTTAACAATGCAAATTGTGACAAAGCAACTGCACAATATCAAAATGGGAAAATAGTGTCAATAATGTAAAATGACAAGATTAAACACTCAAATTTCAGTTAAAGGCATTTCATTATTGAATTCAGTGATGGCATCGTCCAGCTCAGTTCAGTTCAAAAAGTTTGATCAATCAAGTCGACGATATTGCTGGAAATGAAGTGTCCCCAACTAAGCAAGCCAGAGGCGACAGCGGCAAGGAACCAAAACTCCATTGGTGACAGAACGGAGAAAAAACCTTGGGAGAAACCAGGCTCAGTCAGGGGGCCATTTCTCCTCTGGCCAGACGACACAGCAGTTCAATTCCAACTGCTGCAAAGTCCGATTGGAGGGCTCAACTGGTTCCTGAGGTCTTTTCCTGATGGCTGTCTAGGTGACGGGGTCCTCACTGGGGGTCTGTCTCTGGGGCTTATCTAGGTGTCCTGGTCTCCGCTGACGTTCAGGGCTGTAGAGGTCGTCTCTAGGTGCTGATCCACCATCTGATCTGGTGAATGCAGTGACCTCGGAATAAGAAAGAAACAGACTAATATTAGCATAGATGTCAATCTTTTTACGATGTAACAAGTACATCATGTGTTATGGGAAGTGTTCCCGGTTCCGGTTGATCTAATTAATGCAGCCTAACAATCCTTGTGATCGATATGATACCTCTTCATTCACTGCTACGAATTGATGGCGGTCAGATAAGTATGATTTGAACCATGCTAATGCACTTCCACTAATGCAACAAAGTTTTCTAGTCTATTCAAAAGAATGTTGTGATCGATAGTGTCGAACGCAGCGCTAAGATCCAGTAGAACTAATAGAGAGATACAACCACGATCAGATGATAAGAGCAGGTCATTTGTAACTCTAATGAGAGCAGTCTCAGTACTATGATACGGTCTAAATCCTGACGGGAAATCCTCACAGATATCATTTTTCTCTAAGGAGGAATATAATTGTGAGGATACAACCTTTTCTAATATCTTTGACAGAAAAGGGAGATTCGAGATCGGTCTGTAATTAACTAGATCTTTGGGGTCAAGTTGTGGTTTTTTAATGAGAAGCTTAATAACAGCCAATTTAAAGTTTTTGGGGACATATCCTAATGACAATGACGAGTTAATAATAGCCAAAAGAGGATCTATGACTTCTGGAAGCACCTCTTTTAGTAGTTTAGATGGAATAGGGTCTAACATACATGTTGTTGGTTTAGATGATTTAACAAGTTTATACAATTCTTCCTCTCCTATAGTAGAGAATGAGTGGAATTGTTCCTCAGGGGATCTATAGTACACTATTTGATGTGATAATATAGCTGACGGCTGCATGGTTACAATTTGATCTCTAATAGTATCAATTTTGGAAGTAAAATAGTTCATAAAGTCATTGCTGTGCTGTTGGGAAATGTCAACACCTGTTGATGCTTTATTTTTTGTTAATTTTGCCACTGTATTGAATAAATACCTGGGGTTATGTTTGTTTTGTTCTAAAAGAGACGAAAAGTAATCGGATCTAGCAGTTTTTAAAGCTTTTCTGTAGGATAGGGTACTTTCCCGCCAAGCTATACGAAATACCTCTAGTTTTGTTTTCCTCCAACTGCGCTTCATTTTCCGGGCTGCTCTCTTTAGAGTGTGAGTGTGCTCATTATACCACGGTGTTGGACTCTTTTCCTTTAATCTTCCTTAAGCGTAAAGGAGCAACTGTATCTAAAGTGCTAGAAAAGAGAGAGTTCATAGTTTCTGTTACATCATCAAGTTGTTCTGAGTTGTTGGATTTACCTCTTATTTTACCTGATGGCGCCGAGGATGGCAGCCGTGTTGCGAGCTCCGAGAAAACTCTGCAGGTTTTCGTATGTTTTGTTTGTTTTTTTGTTGTTTTACGTGTTAGATGTTGTTAGTATAACTGTCTACGATAGAGACACGCTTTTAAACATCGGTTCTTACGTCGCGCAACGCAAACCGGACTTTGAGTTCCTGAACGCTGGTGGATTGTTTACAGACACCGCATCAGAGCCCTTTGTCTGGAACGCACGACCACGACGAAAGAAACGCAGCTGGAAAAGAGGGAAGAGAGCTGGCGTTCTTGTCAGACTGAGACGCCGTGCCTTTCGACCTCCTCTCCCAACCATTTTGCTGGCTAACGTTCAGTCACTGGATAACAAACTCTGTGAACTGCGTGCGCGCATCTCATACCAACGAGAAACAAGGGAATGCTGCGTTATTTGCCTCACAGAAACCTGGATGTCTGCAATGGTTCCAGACTCAGCCATCGAGCTTACAGGGTTCTCCGTACACCGCTCGGACAGAACGAAAGAGCTCACCAGGAAAAGCAAAGGTGGGGGCGTTTGTTTCTACATCAACAACTCGTGGTGTGATGAAAGGAACCTACACTCTATTAAATCCTTCTGCTCCCCTGATCTGGAATTTCATATGCTTCTGTGTAGACCATTCTGGCTACCGAGGGAATTTACAGCGATCATAATCACGGCTGTATACATTCCCCTCAAGCCAACACAGACCAGGCACTCAGGGAACTGTACGGGAATATAAGCGAGCAGGAAACCGCGTACCCAGATGCAGCGTTTGTTATTACGGGGGACTTTAATAAAGCCAACTTCAGAACAATAGCTCCAAAATACTTTCAACACATCACCATCAACACGCGTGGTGATCGTGTACTGGACCATTGCTACTCCCCCTTCCGGGACGCTTACAAATCCCTCCCCCGCCCACCTTTCGGCAAATCGGATCACTCCTCCGTTCTGCTTCTGCCTGCTTATAGGCAGAAACTGAAACGAGAAGCACCCGCCCTCAGGACAGTTCAATGCTGGTCGGACCAATCGGACGCTATACTTCAGGACTGTTTTGATCACGTGGACTGGGACATGTTCCGGGCAGCATCTGATGGTGACATAGAGGAGTACTCAGATTCTGTAACGTGTTTCATACGGACGTGTATAGAGGATGTAATTCCGACCAAAATAATACGCATCTACCCCAACCAAAAACCGTGGATTAACAGCGATGTTCGATCAGCCTTGTCAGCGCGGACATCTGCCTTTAAATCCGGAAACACTGACGATCGGAAACAAGCCAGTTACGATCTCAGGAGATCCATCAAAGCAGCCAAACGACAATATAAAAACAAAGTTGAAGAACAATTCAACAACAACAACCCAAGAAGCATGTGGCAGGGCATCAACAACATCACAGGCTTTAAAGGGAATAAACCAGCCACTGTGAACATTGCCGCCTCTCTACCGGATGAGCTGAACACCTTTTATGCTCGTTTCGAGGCTCATAACCCCGCCCACACAGAGAGCGCTCCCACAGCTGCTGCAGAAGAGGTGAGTCCACTCTCCCTTTCTGTCGCGGATGTAACCCGATCCTTCAAACGGTTGAACATCCGCAAAGCTGTGGGCCCGGATGGCATCCCAGGCCATGTGCTCAAAGCATGCGCTTACCAACTAGCCGGGGTTTTTACAGACATCTTCAATCTGTCCCTCTCTCTGTCTGTGGTTCCCTCATGCTTCAAAAAATCCACCATTGTGCCCATACCAAAGAAAAATAAAATCACATGCTTGAACGACTGGAGGCCCGTTGCTCTGACACCCATCTTCAGCAAGTGTTTTGAGAAGCTCATCAGAGACCACATCTGCTCTGTGCTGCCTGCCTCACTGGACCCACTACAATTTGCATACCGCAGAAACCGTTCCACAGACGACGCTATTGCCTTCACCCTGCACACTGCTCTCTCCCACCTGGAAAATAAGAACACCTATGTGAGGATGCTGTTCGTGGATTATAGTTCAGCATTTAACACCATAGTGCCTGCCACACTGGTTGCGAAGCTCCAGACTCTGGGACTGAACAGATCTCTGTGCAGCTGGATCCTGGACTTCCTGACAGGCAGAAGTCAGGTGGTCAGAATGGGCAACAACACTTCATCTCCCCTGATCCTCAACACTGGTGCCCCGCAGGGCTGTGTTCTCAGCCCACTCCTGTACTCCCTGTACACACACGACTGTACAGCTACACACAGCTCCAACGTCATCGTCAAATTTGCCGATGACACAACGGTAATAGGCCTGATCACCGACAACGATGAGACGGCCTACAGAGAGGAGGTGAGTACCCTGACTAAATGGTGCCAGGAGAACCACCTCTCACTCAACATCGACAAGACCAAGGAGCTGGTGGTGGATTTCAGGAGACAGAGCAGAGAACACACACCCATCTCCATCGACAAGACACCTGTGGAGAGGGTAAACAGCTTTAAGTTCCTCGGCGTTCACATCACGAGGATCTCACATGGTCCACTCACACAGACGCAGTGCTGAAGAAGGCACATCAGCGCCTCTTCTTCCTGAGACGGCTGAGGAAGTTTGGAATGAGCCCCAGCATCCTCAGATCCTTCTACACCTGCACTGTGGAGAGCATCCTGACCGGCTGCATCACCGCCTGGTTTGGAAACAGCACCGCTGGCAACCGCAAAGCTCTGCAAAGAGTTGTGCGAACTGCCCGCCACATCGTTGGAGGTGAGCTTCCCTCCCTCCAGGACATCTACACCAGGCGGTGTATAAGAAAAGCCAGGAGGATCATCAAGGACTCCAGCCATCCATCCCACAGACTGCTCTCTCTGCTGCCCTCAGGGAGACGTCTCCGCAGCATCCGATCCCGCACTAGCCGACTGAGGGACAGCTTTTTCCCTCAGGCTATCAGGCAAATGAACAGACAGAACTAATCCACCCTACATCACACTCCCACTCACACAACATGCCACACACTGCACTTTACCGCCGTCCACTGGACTACACGCACACACTGCAATAATACAACCTATCTGCTATCACTGGATACCATACAATGCACATCCACGACATTGCATATGTATAATCTGTTGCACCTTTGCACAACTATCTACTACACAACTAATCTGTTGTAAATCTATAATCTGTTGCCCTTAACATATCACAATGTTTAGATGTGTACATAATGTAAAATGTGTACATAGTGTATTGATAACTAAGACTGTCTTTATAGTACACTGTGTGTATTGAGTATGTGTATGTGTATTTTGCACATTGTCTTCTGTACAGTCTGTAAATATGTACTGTCTATATGTAAACTGTTTTGTTTTTTTGCACTGTTTGGAGCACGCTCTCAAGAATTTCACTCACCAAGGCACTTGTGCTGTGGTGATGTGACAATAAAAGTGATTTGATTTGATTTGATTTGGATATGCTAAGAAATTGAGATAAATCAGGAAGATTACTTACAAAGCAGTCTTTTGTGGTAGAAGTGATGGTTCTACCATATTTGTAAGAAGGAGTTGAATTTACAGCTTTAACTATATGGAGTTTACACAAGACTAGATAATGATCTGATATATCATCGCTTTGCTGCAGAATTTCAACACCATTAACATCAATTCCATGTGACAGTATTAAATCTAGAGTATGATTTCGACTATGAGTAGGTCCTGAAACGTGTTGTCTAACCCCAATGGAGTTCAGAATGTCTATGAATGCTGATCCTAATGCATCTTTTTCATTATCAACATGGATATTAAAATCACCCACAATTAGGACTCTATCTGCAGCAGCACTAACTCTGATAGAAAATCAGCAAATTCTTTAATAAAGTCTGTATGGTGGCCTGTATACAGTAGCCAGTACAAACATCACAGGGGATTTATCATTAATACTTTTTTCTCTAGATAATTTTATATGAAGCACCATTACTTCAAAGGAGTTATACTTAAAGCCTGTCTTCTGAGAAATACTGAGAATATTGTTATAAATTGTAGCAACACCTCCCCCTTTGCCTTTTGGATGCGGCTCATTTTTGTAACAGTAATCTTGGGGGGTAGACTCGTTTAAAATAATGTATTCATCTGGTTTTAGCCATGTTTCTGTCAAACAGAGCAAATCTAGGTTATGATCATTAATCAAATCATTTACAAAAAGTGCTTTTGTAGAAAGGGACCTGATATTCAGTAAGCCAAGTTTTATCAATTGTTTCTGTGTATTGTAAACATTTTTTATTTGTTGAACATCAATTAAATGGTTACTCATAAATAGTTTTTGACGTTTTCTGTATTTTCTAGTTCGGGGAACAGACACAGTCTCTATAGTGTGATATCTAGGTGAAGGAGTCTCTATGTGCTGAGAATTAACTGACTTCTGTGACGTGAGGCGGCTAGCAGACGGTCGGTTTAGCCAGTCTGTCTGCTTCCTGACCTGGGCTCCAGTTAGTCAAGTATGAACTCTAAGACTATGTGCCAAATTTCTAGAGAGAATAGCGGCACCACCCCAGGAGGGATGAACACCATCTCTTTTCAACAGGTCAGGTCTGCCCCAAAAACTCATCCAATTGTCTATAAAACCTATGTTGTTTTGCGGGCACCACTTAGACATCCAGTCATTTAATGATGACAGTCTGCTATGAATCTCATCACCCCGGTAAGCAGGGAGGGGGCCAGAGCATATTACACAGCGTGTGTAGATGAGGTCCAGTTGGTTACCTGATTTGTGAGTAGCCATAGTAGATACTCGCTTGAGATCAAGCGAGGTGAGCAGAGTGTTGAAATCAGTAGCCTGGGGTTTATCTAGGTGGATGTTGAAATCACCAAGCAGTACCAGAGGAGTTCCATCCTCAGGAAAGTTTGATAGCAACACATCCAACTCTTCCAAGAAGTTACCCAGTTGACCTGGGGGACGATAAACAACTACAAAGTGGATTTCAACAGGGTGGGTAATAGTAATTGCATGTGATTCAAATGAACTGTTGCCTGTAAGGGATGGTAGCAGATCAAATTTCCATTCATTTGAGATAAGGAGACCAGTACCTCCACCCCTCCCAATTGTGCGAGGGGTGTGGGAAAAATGAAATTAGTTGAGAGGGCTGCAGGAGTGGCAGTGTCCTCAGGTTTGATCCAAGTCTCAGTTAGGGCCATGAGGTTGAGACCGGAATGAGTAGCAATAGCAGAAATAAAATCAGCTTTGTTTACAGCAGACTGGCAGTTCCAGAGACCAATTGGAATAGAGAGTAAAGTAGTAGAGGACAGAGGGACAGGCCGTAGATTATTAGGATTGCGCTGCTTCCAACGTACAGTGCGTGATTTACGAGTGTTTGTAGTAATAGTAGAGATTTGAAAGCACATATTTAGTACAATTGACTAGATCAGGTAGATGAGAACAGGTGATACGAGAAGTAAAGAAAGGGGAGAAAAGCAGTACTCAAGTGCCTTGTCGGTGTCCTTGCTCAGTGTAGTCGCGCAAGGTAGAGTCGATCATCTTTACCCTCGTAGGTCTTCACCCGAGGAGGGCTTCACAAGAGGGCTGCCGCGACCGCTGCCGCGGTGTACTAACCAATTTTATACTTGCCTAATTACTCGTTATTGAATGCAGCATGCCACGCCTTACTACTTAGCAAACCGAAACTGGAAAGTCACGCGATGCGCACGAGAACAAACGCGAATTGAGCGCGTGTTTACCCCGGTAAAACACAGCGACAACCGCGCTGAAATCTAATGAGAAAACAAGACAAAAACACTTACAAACTGCTGTCCACTTCTGCTGCTCGATTGCTTCTACAGATGAGATGCTGCTTTATTAAATGATGTTAAACTAGTGTTTTGTGTCTCCTGTCGCTCTGAGGATCATTTTAACATCTTTAGACCAGGTTCCATTGTGATGCATAACAGAATATTTAAATGTCTTTATTTACAGCAGATGATTATGATTGAAATTATTAGTGAAAATATCAGTGCAAATTCACTTATCAGCACAATAATTAAAAATGTTCCCAGTTATCAGCCACTGATATACCATACAGATCTGTTCTGAAATTACAGCACTTTATGAACAAAGATGAATGAATGAGACGATGCTGCTGCTGCTGCTGATGATGATGATGATGCTGCTACTGACGATGATGCTGATGCTGCTGCTGATGATGCTGATGATGATTATGCTGCTGCTGCTGATGATGATTATGATGATGCTGCTGCTGATGATGATGCTGCTGCTGATGATGCTGCTGCTGATGATTATGCTGATGATGCTGCTGCTGCTGATGATGATGATGATGATGATGCTGCTGATGATGATGCTGATGCTGCTGCTGCTGATGCTGCTGCTGATGCTGCTGCTGATGAAGATGCTGATGCTGTGTCCCGCAGGTGTCTGATAGGCAGAGCTATATTCTGCTGTGTCTGGTTCTCTGTGTTCTTCTGGGGCTGCTGATCTGTGTGAACTACCGTCAGATATCAGAGAGTCCTGCGGTCGATTCACAGAGGTCCTGCTGTCCAGACAGGTGAGGAGAAGACCGCTTCACATTACAGTGAGGAGACCCTGCTGCAGGACTGATGTGATCTGAAGCAGGTAAATCATGATGTTGTGTTGTTTTCAGAGAGCCGTCTGATGATGAAGCTGTGCTGCTGAGACGCAGAGCCTCTGATCCGCCGTCGCTCTCGTCCCTGCAGACGCCTGACAGTGAGTTCATGATGGATTCAGAGAGTGATCAGTCTAATGAACGATTAGATCGTGTGTGTTTCTGCAGTGATCAGACACACTGTTAGCAGTGAGGTTTGCAGAGACTGCACTGGATCTCAAACTCTTGCTGTTGTTGCTCTTTATTTCAGGAGGTTCAGAAGAAACCAGCAGCCGTAAGCAGTGGGAAGATTGTCCAGTTAGTAGAAACGTACGATGATGTTTCTGCCTTCATGATGCACTGTTGTAGACTTTGGTTTTTAGGTGTAATAACCCTGTAAACTGCTACATCTTTACGGTGAGTTTCTGTTTCCAGCAGAATAAACAGAAGGTGAAGCTCAGCAGAGGTCCAGAGACGCTGTCCGCTGACAGGATCCCTCACACCACCGTCGGTCCTCTGGGTTTGGAGACGGACGGCAGAGACGTGATGTCTGATGGCAGCTCTGAAGGCTCCTCGCAGGCCGATGAGACGCTGTTCTGTGGAATCAGCACCTGTGCTCGTCTGTGTGAGGTGTTACCCGCTCCGAAGAGCTGGACGCAGAGCCGATCGCAGCATCAGCATCAGCGCAGCTCCAGACGCTCCCAGCATCAACATCAACCTCAGCCTCCGCAGTGCAGCGGCCCGCCACCGGTGATACGACCCGCACCGCACCGGCTCTGAGAACTGAACCGACCCGCGCCGCACCGGCTCTGAGAACTGAACTGAAGACACTTAGAGACGCCTGAGAGAACCAGACTGAAGCAGCTCTGAGATGCCTGGGATCTCTGTGACACTGGAGATGTTCACACACTGGACGCTAAACCCACACAGACCCTCACACCTTCTGTTTAGCACTGAGGCTTATGCAGTTTGCATTGTTTTTTATAATTATGTGCCACAAACTTCAGACAATCATAAATAAAACATAAGTAATCAAAGTCTTGCATTGATTTTGTTATATTTACAGTGTATTCTGACCCTCAAGTCGTTACAAACCCGACTTTCCTTTCAGTGGAACAGATTGAATATGTAATTATCATATACATAAAATCACATTAATTTTCTAACAATATACATTACATGCAATAGAATGATTTTATATCACAAAACATCTTTGCATGAATATAATGTTGCTTTAGACCAGGGGTGCCCAATAGATCGATCGCGAAGGCAATGCTGGTAGATGGCGCTGATGGTCAGTGGTTCTCAACCAGGGGACGCGAGATAACTTTAAACTAAAATATAATATTCACTAATGTTATGACTAATATGTTTAATAATGTAAAAACGTATAAATAAATAACAGCACCACCTCTCTACGTATTCTGTGATATTCTGTTTCGGAGCAGCAAACCGTTTCTCATCGTTTTCACTGAACATTATTTTAGTATTATTTTTTTTTATTAAAAATTTAATTAATGCAATATAAAGATACATTCCAACAAGCTTTTTTATTTAGGCCTCTTTATTTTATATGCATTTTATTATTTATATATTTTTCACTTGGTAGATCTCAGTGAGTTTCTCATTTGAAAAGTAGATCCCTACACAAAAAGTGTGGGCACCCCTGCTTTAGACCAAAGGTTTTGAGCTGTATGAAGCCTGAATAATCACAGTCTCAGAGAAGTGAACCTTACTGACCGAGCGTCTCTTTAACCCTTCAGCCTCTGCTGCAAACCTCCATCAGATCTGCTGAGATCCTCCCAGCTGAGGACAAACCACTCCACAACCTTAAACTAACACGCACACGCACGCGCACACGCACACGCTGTCCTCTTCATCTCTGCTCTTGCTGGTTTCCTAGTCTAGTCTAATAAAGCTGTTATTGTTCACAGTGAGTGTTGCTGGCTCTGTGGTGAAGGTTTCTCTGTAGTAAGGAAACAGTGGCAGTGGAGGGAGAGGAATGGGACACATGTAGTTAGTAGTGCTCATACATTATGATGACCAGCTGCACCGGAGAAATCTGCTGTTTCTACTGTTGGCTTTATCAAAAAGTGTACCTACATTTCTGGATGGCCAAAATCCATTCAGCTTGAAATAACATTCCCGCTCTGATCTATTTCACAGAAGATCCCCCTCTGACTGACACACAATCAATTGTTGACTTTTTAAATCAAATTTAGGGTTATTTTCAGAAATGAAAGAATGATAGAGAGATTAAAGTGAAGTTCTGGTAGAAATGGAATCCAAACATTCTCTTTCTGGAGCTAAAAAAGGATGTTTTGACTGCTATATACATAATATTCATTACTGTAGTATTAGTACTTGTTTTAATAAATGCAGTGATGCCATGATCACAGACAGACTCGTCATGTGAGGGAAAATTGAGCCTCATTTAGCATTACATTAAATAATTACAGACCCAGATCCAATGTCTAATGCAATAAAGATTTTTTGTGATCATCAATCAGGCCTTAAATACAAGCAGAACATCCTGCATTTCTTGTCATTTATGCATATCTGTATGTTTATGCTCTGTTTAATTTTAGTTTGTATGTATACTTCACTATATACACTTACTGTATGTTGAATGTGTTTTGCTTAATCCACATTTATGCTTAAATATTGAAATTTTAATTTTATGTGCTTCAAGCCCGGCGCCAGGACGCACGACTTGGGGGGGCTTTTATATTTGTTGGGGGTAAACCGCTCAAAATGCATTATTGATCAATCCATCAATGCTACAATGACAAGCTGAGGCACTTATTAACAGTATTTTGCTATGTATCCAACACATTTCTCTCAAAATATCAGCACTGGTAAAAGAGAAATAACATTGCTTTAATTCCTTTAAGTTTTGTAACTTTATCTCATTAAATTACTAAATGAACTGTCTGTTCAAGGAAAGCAGCGTTAACAAGCTGATGTACTGATGTACTGCATTGGTTAAACAACTTTTAACAGCAATTCACAAAATCGTATCATCTGTTTACATTGTTTGAACCTTCAATAAGTAAGCCGTTCACTTTGTATGATTTTAAACAAGTACAATTTAACCACAATGAACGTTTTTCCTTGAGGTACTTAATTTGAATTTTAATCCACGCTACATGAACCGTTTCATATAAACTGGAATAAATACAAAACTAGAGCCAAACTAAAACTGAAATGAGACAGAAGTAATAAATAGTATAGTGAATAAATGAAATAATCTTAACTAAAGGACATTTAAAACCACGTATACATTTCGAAATACGGTGCATTAAAAGTCAATAAATCCTTGATTAATATGAATATTTTAATTAAAAAGTACCCCGCGCGTATTTAATCTTTTAAATAACAGCAGAGTGCGCAAGTTTTTTGATATGGTAAGATTAAACTTATTTTAGTTAACAAAGTACCACATTTCAGCTCTCATTTTGTTAGGGTGGGTACACAAAATGTTATTTTATCCTTGCTTCTAGGAAATCCTCAATCTATACGCTTTCTAACAGCTTCATGTGGCCGTAAACATTTAATTTTAACGTGGCTTTAAGCATGCATCACTTTCACCAAGTAAAGCCGGTAAATGTGGTGTTTACATGTAATAATTGTAATTATTACATGTATCCGCATCAATAACGTTAAGCGATAAAACGAGCATCTTCCCTCCGAAGACATGTTGCATTTCGGGGCAAAGCAAACAAAAATAACAACATTGTCGAACAACAATATAAAATGCGGGAAACTATTCGTTGGTTATTCTAAAATTAATTGTATTACAAATTATACTACAACTGGAAAATACTGTAAATTGATAAACTGTTCGGCGTGATGACGTTGAATGTCTCCGACAGCGCCTGTAGTCCCATTTAGCAACTTGTTAGCAACCGTCATTTTTAAGAAACGTAACAGCTTAAAAAAATCACGAGTGGGGTGTAACTGGTGTGTTTTATGTCGTAGAATAAAACGTGAAAGTATCTTGAGCTTGTGTGAACCACAGACCTTATTTAAGGGATTTAACCAAAATCCCATTCAAGAAACCCATTGACGATGGAACCGGAAGTGCTAAAATGCTAACTCGCTTCCGGGTTTTCGCCTATAAAGTGACATCATACTTCCACCACTCTATTCAGATACGAGGTCATGCTGTGACGTATCGATCTGCCGTTGGTCACACGGTATCACGTGATGCGAATTCGCAGGCCAGAGTTCACCAAGGCTGTATCCGTAATCGCCCCCTATACCCTCATTCACTATTCCCTACATTAGTCCACTCATACAGTTCACTTGAAGGAGTGAATGAAAACAAGTGAGTGAACTGAGTGCACCGGAAGGACTGCCGCTTTTGCATAGTTTGCTTGATGTTTAATAATCATTTGAAACGCGCAGCTCCAGTAGTAAGATTGAAGGATTTATCTTGAACTCTGTCACGGAAATTATGTATAAACTCTAATAGTCAATTTACAATTAATTTGTACCTGTGTTGTATTACGCCGTGGACGAGCGCTTCTAAAATAAATGAATGGATGATTCAGCTGCGGGCGCCGCCATCTGGCGAGACGCGAGAATTCATTCGGCGCGCGACTCTCACAGTGCATTGTGGGGATTCTCTAGCCGTTGAGTGTACATCAGTTGTACACTTGTTTTTGCGGTGCATTGTGGGATTGAATGAGTGCACTCTAGAACATCCACTATGGTTTCGAACACCACTTAAAATGGCTGTCCCCTCAAATAGTGCACTATTTGAGGGTATAGGGGGCGATTTCGGATACAGCCCATGTTTGAACTTTGGAACGCAGTGAAATGCGAAACTTTTCGCACGGGCTTGCGTTTCCGGTCTGATGCATTCGAATGCGTATGAATGGAAGTCAATGGAATGAAAAGTACAGTGTGACCGCCCCTTTACATTACAACAATTATTAATCTGCTGTGATTTTATGAGTCTGAGTCTATTCATACACTGGGTTGTCCTAAAGCCATTGTTTGAAAACATATGTTTAGCATTCAAGGAAACATAATTTTACTTTGGATAATTTCTTTACAATTCATAAATTTCAGTTCAGTAAACTTGGAAAAATATCCTTGCTATTCTGTACAACAAACTTGTGTACAACAACACACAATTATAAGTTAGATAAACTGGAAGTATTCTGAATTTACAGACATTCATGGGAGTGTTATGTTATTCTATAAAATATAAACATCCCTCCCTGTGACCCAGGAAAGACTTGTAAAACAATGGCTGGTCAGGCATAAGAAATAATAATAAAATAAAGAAATCTGTCCATGTGAAGCCATGTTCCCTTTAAGGATCCTTTATCCACATTTCTATGGATCAGTCTGTGGTCCACTGCTGGTTATTACATCTGTGACTGTCCTCCAGTGTGATATCTGTCACTCAGTCTTTTCAGGTGGAACGACTTCCAGCAGCAGCTGAAGGTGCATGGTGAGTGGCCCTGGAACAGTTACCGGATCAAGTTTAACAATTTGGTGTTGAACATGGGAAGAGATGCCATTTAATTATTAGCCATTCCTTGACTAAATGCTTTTGGTACTAGTGAACATCCACAAAAAAACAACCTTAAAAGTAGGGTGGCCAGGTTTTTAGGATAATAGAGAGTTAAAAATTTTAATTACGGTATACAGAATAGGCCTATTGACATTCTGTGAAAAATGCTAATTGCAATGGTTATTATTTACTCTTTTTCACAGTGTGTTTTTTGGTGAATTGTATTTAAACCGGTATGTTCAGTTTGACCCACAAACATCATAAAAATGATTAATTATATTATATGGAACCAAGAACCATTAAAAAAACTAAAACATACAAAATGTATTGTTCCTGTTTTTTTTAAATTCGTAGATAATACCAGATGAGATTTCAAAGATATTTTGACCACTGAACTAAGAAGCAATAAGAACCTTACTTAGAAGCAATTTATTATTCAGGAAAATAACTATCATTGAAAATTATTATAAATTTATCAAGAGTCAAAACAAACATACATTTTGCTCACTGGAATATAGCTAAATATGTAATTTCCAGCTACTTACTCATGATGCGGCGAGTCCAGTTGAATTTATAGTAAATGAAGGGCACATATAAGAGAAGACCACCGACTATGAACACTGTGCAGTACAGGTATTCCCACTCAGGCTTTTCTATGATGGGAGCAAGAACCAGATAACAGGACACAATCACCACCAGAGCAGGGATGACTATCGGCACCTGAGAGACACAAAAAGCAAACATTTTTATGTTGGGTAGCCATTTTACAATAGATTACTATAAACCATAACATACAGTGCCTTGCGAAAGTATTCATACCCTTCATTTTGTTTCATGTTTTGTTATGTTGCAGCCTTATGTTAAACTGCTTTAATTTACTTTTTTTCCACATCAATCTATACTCCATACACCATAATGACAATGATAATGATCTTTGCAAATTTATTAGAAATAAAAAACTGAAATGATTTCATTGCATAAGTATTCATACCCTTTTCTGGGACACTTGAAATTTAGCTTAGGACCACTTATATCACTTGTAGATGTTACTACACTTCGAGTGGAGTTAACCTGTGGCAAATTCATTTGAATGAGTATGATTTGGAAAGGTACACACCTCTCAGAAAAGGTCTAACAGCTGATAATGCATATCAGAGCAAAAACCAAGCCCTGAGGTCAAAATAACTGCCTGTAAAACTCAGAAACAGGTTTGCGTCAAGCCACACATCTGAGGAAGAGTTCAAAAAGGTCACAAATGCATGTAGTCTCTGTTACCCTTAATGGAAGAAGTTTGAAACAACCAGGACTCGTCCTAGAGCTGGCCTCCTGGCCAAACTGACCAATTGATGGAGAAGGGCTTTGGTTGGTGAGGTGACCAAGAAACTGATGGCCACTCTAGTTGAGCTCCATGATCATATATGCAGATGGGAGAAACTTACAGAAGGACAAACATCACTGCAACACTCCACCGATCTGGGCTTTATGGCAGTGTGACCAAACTCAATCTTCTCCTCAGTGAATACACATGAAAACACTTGGAATTTGCAAAAAAAGCATCTAAAGGACCCTCAGACTGTGAGAAACAAGATTCTCTGGTCTGATGAACCTCAATTCTAAGCATCATGTTTGAAGGAAACCAGACACTGCTCATCACATGCAGAGTACCATCACAAAAGTAAAGTGTGCTGGTAGCAGCTCATGCTGTGGAGCTGTTTTTCAGTGGCAGGGTCTGAGGGACTCGTCAGAGTAAAAGAAAAGCTCAATGCACAAAAAAATATTGAGATAGCCTTAATGAAAACCCAGTCCAGAGCATTCAGAACCTCAGACTGGGCAGAAGGTTTACCTTCCAACAGGACAGTGACCCTAAGCACACAGCAAGAGTGGCTTATAGACAACTCTGTGAATGTTCTTGAGTGGCCAAGCCACACCTTGGGTTTGAACCCAATCAAATATTTCTGGAGAAATACCGAGGTAAGGGTATGAATACTTATGCAATGTACTTATTTCAGTTTTTTTATTTTTAATAAATTTGCAAAGTTGTCACAAATCTGTTTTTTGCTTTGTCATTATGGTGTATGGAGTGTAAATTGATGTGGGGAAAAAAGTAATTTAAAGCAGTTTAACACAACATGACAAAACGTGAAAACAATAAAGGGGTATGAATAGTTTCGCAAGGCACTGTAACTTGCTACATTTATAAAAATAAAAATAAACTCTTAAAAAATTTCCACTCTAGCTTCCTCTTGAAAGTTGCCTTTTGCACCACTGGGAATATTATTGGATCTCACAAATAGCTTTTAATGTTCATAATTTTAAAATTGGCAGTTTCCTTTGGATAATAGCATCTGTTAAATGATTACATATAAACGTACATACTGTGAAAGGTGTGAAAGTTTTCAATCTGCATAATGAGGTGTCACTCTAACCTTGACGGGTCTCTGAAGCTCCTTCCTAGTGAATCGCATAACAATGAGCGCAAGACATGTGAGCCCATAGAAAACCCACTTAGCAAAGCTGAAGTAATTGATCAGAGTGTTTATGTCTGAAGGCATGATGTAGATGATTGACAGGATGCCCTACAAATCACATACAAGAACAAATACTTAATCATAAAACTTAAATATTGTTAATGTGCTTAAAACTGTTGTCATATATTTGATGTAATAGTGTTGAGAATGTAATATTACATGAGACTTACATTAAACATTAGAGCTGGAGAAGGTGTGTAACGTTTCACACTGATGTACGACATGATCCTAACCATGTGGCCCTCCCGTCCTGCCACACATGTCAACCTAACATATATAAACAGACACAACAGACAGTGAGAGTCAGGCCCAGAAAACAACTTTCAGCAATTTTCCAGTGTGCAAATGACTATAAAACAGCTGAATTTCCTAACCTGCCTGCAGTGAAACAGCTCCCATTGGCTGCACCAAAAGTGGAAAAGACCACAAATAAAGGCACAATCCATGATAACGGGTACAGCACTCTGTCACCGAAGGTCTGTGAAGTAACCAATGATTTAGTCAAATACAACTTAAGAATCATGTTACATAAAAAAGTATATTAACTGAAAACTTAAAATAAACTGACATTAAATTTAAGTCTCAAAAACCACTGACCAATGAATTTCCACGATGACATATCCAATTGTTTCTGATTAGTGTAAGGGTTTTTAAAATACATTTTTAGAAACCGTGCTTGCAACAAGCAATTATTTGGCTTTTTGCAATGTATAGAACTAAGCATAGCTAGGAAAAAATACATTTTCAATAGAATATAACCTTTTCTAGGTCTGGAAATCACAGACTTCAAATTCCCTGATATTTTTAGGTTTTCCCTGGTTGTGGGAACTAGTGATGTTTGCTTTTAAAACACTGCTTTGTGAAGCTTTGAAACCTTTGTGAATCATTTGCTTTGAACCAGTGATTCGGGGCGAGTATGTAAATGCCAGTCATGTGATTTCAGTAACAGAGGCTGTTTCAAAATTTCAATGGTGCCCTGCTAAGGGTCCATGAAACAGTGTCTGTATGGTTTTGACCTGATCCCAGATCAATTTCATACATTTGTAGACATTTTTATGACGCATTTGTATAATAAAAGGAAAAGTTGTAGTTATTAGTCTATTATTGGCCTGATTGACCAAGCTCTCCATAAACAAAACAAGTTCTACAAATTAATAATATAGCACATATTATACAGACACATCATATTCAATGGCATTAGATGATTTGTTAATTATTTTGTATTTTATTATTATTCTGTTTGTAAAAGATTTTTATGCATGTTTGATCTAACTTTTCAGTGCATTTACAACGTTCTGACCAGCAGGTGTCCCCAGCGTGTGGCATTTTGAGCATAAATAGTGAATAATTTTGTGACGCAACGGGTTCATTTGATTCAAAGTTTCTAAAAGCTTTGTTTCTCTCATTAATAACCACGACAGTGACTGCATTCGAAATGGCATACTTTCCTACTATACAGTAGGCAAAAAACTGTATTTGAAAAGAGTAGTACGTCTAAATTCACAGTACTCATGAAAAAGTAGGTGGCAAAAAGTACCCAGATGACTTACTACTTCTAGCGACAATCTGAAGTGTGCATACAGTGGACATATTACTATCCCATATGGCCCTGGGAGAGGATTTGTGAGTGGCAGGGAAGCAATGTAACTGACGCTAGTAGCTCACATGATAATGACAACAACATGGCCAGTGTAGTACATCCAGATATCATTCATACTACATATGTTCATACTATATAGAACATACTTTTTAAGCAGTTGCAGAGTAATTACTTATTCAAAACAAATACCTAATCAGACAAAGTCTGATGACTATGACTATAATGCACACTCACCACAGCAACGGCAGAAGACTGCAGAAGTTCAGTAGGGCTCATGACACTGAAATATGCAATGTTGACAAATATATAGCACACAGTTACCAGGGGAATCCCAATAATTATTGCCAGTGGAAGGTTTCTGTTCAAAAAAAGACAACAACACAATAAGACTTCATGGCTAACACTGAAGCACATACTAAATTTAATGGGGGAAACTAACATGCACATGTACAGTTTTCATACGATTTAGAAAAATAGAATTAAAATGTCAAGTTTCATTTCACTCTGACCTATAGGGATTTTTCAGCTCTTCTGTTATGAAGTTAAGCTGATTCCTATAAAAAAGACAAAAGGACATTTAAATGAATTGCCATAGTTGACTGAAGCTGACTTCTAGTCTTGTGCATGCTTCTCTCAGAACAATAAAGCCCTGGATTGAGAATTATCTGGTGAAAGTCCAGGCAACTAAAAAAAGATCCTACTGCATTGAAGTTTCGAAAAGCATTCAATTCCTTTTTCCCATTTTAGCACATATCTCACATGTGCTGAAAATCCACTCTTATCAGATGTTGCTTTAACAGAGAAATCATTAGATTGTGTGAATGATTCCCAGGGCTGACACACACTAGAATGTTGACTCGGAAAAAAACGTGTGTATTAAATGTTTCAAAAAGATGAACACTGCTGCTTAACATATGTCCAACATTATACGAGCTCATCAATTATTTACCATCCATCATAAGCCCATAGTCCGTTGTAAAATGCAAGGCCAATTGCTCCAAATGATGTTGTTGCCCCTGCAAATGGGTCTTTGAGATTCTGTGTATTGCCTAAAAAACAATTATAACAATAAAAAGATTTTTTTTTTTTTCACACATAACACAACACAGCATGCAAAATATAACAAAACAAAACAACAGACACATACTCAACATCTCAAAGTCCAGTCAAAAGGGAGGGAGAGAGGGAAGGACAACAAGAACACAAAAGTCACTCCTTTATATAATCACGTATATCAAAAAGAAAACACTGCCAAGCATCAATGGTCGAAGGCCTGGCCCCCCCGACTCGCGCCGTTGTACATTCACACGTCACTATGTGCAGGAGGCTACGGATCCAATATGTTTTTCCACACATGTGTGGTGTAAACCAGTTCTGGATTATTGTCTTCTTCACAGCTGTAAAACCAGCAAACAACATTCTCTTTTGCATTGAACTAATACAGAGACCAGAATCATCATTAAGAAGACAAACTTGGGTTAACAGTAGTGCTGTGTTCGAAATATCGATACGACAATGTATTGTCACAGAGATTTGACGATACGAGTATGGATACAGCTGGCCCTGTATCAATATTGTGGCACGTGTGCAGCAGTGGACCGCGCTTAATTTGAATACAAGAACACAGTTTAAAATGGAGTCGAAAAGTGCGAAGGTTTCTAAAAAACAATGAATAGAGCATAATATATAGGCTACAACAAGGTTTAATCTGGCCGCAGAGGAACACAACTGTGTTGCCTGATATATAGAAACGTAATCCCCGAAACAGAGCTTCACACTTGCGCAATACGGAAATATCTGCTAAATGTGTTACTTATCTTGGTCAACCTGGCAACCATGTGCACGCGCCCTCTCCACTGTGTCTGTGTGGATTAACGCGCTTGCTTTCTGAAAACACCGGTTAGCTAGCAGTTTAGCGATCTCCACTTCAATATTCTATTCTCAGAAAGGTGTAATTCATCAAGTGTTTATTTATGAGAGAGGCTATGTATGTACGAATTACCACCGTATTAACAGTGAAGCTGTGGCTTTAATTCCTTTAGAAACAATGATGTTACCAGCTCCTTGTTGAAAAAGATAATGTAGCTCTTGAGCGATTATGCTATTTTATTGATAGAATTGCGGGGCAGCGCTAAAAAGTTTGTTCCTGAATGTCTGTGTGCAGCCGCAACGTGATCTGTGTGAGTGACTGAGCGAGTGTGTGTGTGTGTGTGTATGCAAGCAATCAGAATATTTTACCTGGTGGGGAGTGCCCAATGTAAACATGAAACATATGTCATTGCCTATATTGTTTTGTGGTACAGTTATGGAGGCCCTTCGTAATGCAGAGGTCAACTGCCTGCTATGTCAATAGTTAGCAATGGCCCTATAGTATGCAGTTTAATAAACAGCTGTTTTACTAAATTCTTCTGAGGTGAAATTTAGTGCAGTCCCGTATCGTGATACGTATCGTATCGTGACTTTGCTGGTGATACACAGCCCTAGTTAACAGACCAATCAATTCGCAGTAATGATGACAAAACCAGGTTTACATGTGTCCATAGACTAATGACAATAATAAAAAGATTATTGATCCTTCATTGAACATTTACAGAGGTCACCTTATCTAAACGCATCTACAGTAATCTCTGGCCATAGTCTACGATGAGTCATCTTTCACAACATAATAAAAAAAAAATCTTTATCTGTATCAAAATGTATTTGATCTCGGTCCGTTCAATTGAATACTAAAATACTAATGTTCTATTTAGTGTCACATAAGTCAGGTGTCAATAAAAATTTATATCACATAAGATAAGAGTCACAAAGACAGAAGAGATACCAGATCATTGAGATATCAGATTGGGTAAAAGAGGTACCTTGAGCCAGCAGAACGATGCCTGAAACCACGATGACGAAAATAATCAAGAGTTTGGCTGCTGTGAAAAAGTTCTGCACTCTGTAGGCCAGCTTCACACTCAGACAGTTGACAGCTGTAATTATTACTGATGGAGAGAACAGACAACAGTTGAGTCCAGTATAACGTCATTTGAATATAAAAAGAGCCTAGACCTGTACATACAGATACAAGCTGCAGCCAGGCACTTGGTGACCACTTCAGGAGGAGTGCACCCTGGGTAAAACGGCGTGGAGGCGTATTCGCCACAACTCAGGGCGATGATGGCAAATGACGAAGGCTTTAACACGATGATGGTGGTCCAGGAATATAGGTATGCCAGCACTGGCCCAAAACCCTCCATCAGGTACGGATACTCGCCACCAGACTTCATGATCATTGTGCCTAGTTCAGCATAGCAGAGGGCCCCTGCACACGCATACACATGCAAACCTCTTAGTTTCTCAGTGTTCAAGCTGAGGTCAATGAGTCCGTTACCAAAAGGTCTTCAGCAGGCAGAGTCAGTATTAAACTAAAGAGGATTTCTGTGTCTTGTGAATTTTCCAGAACATTATGTGACTTAAAACGACCGACTGAGGGTTTCTGAGTGAGTGAACATATCTGATTAACCTCCTTGACTTTGCCCAACTATAATCTCAGCAGAAAGTTCGGGATAAAAGAAAGATTTAGTTTTAGATATTTGTAACACATAATGCAGTAAAACAACAGCTGCAATAGATGGAGCAAAAAAAAGCTCAGTACACTAGTATTATTTAATACAACTAGCATAATGAACTAACAAACTTGGTTAATGTTCATTTTTAAATATACTACTTAAAATTTTATTTGTCATAAATTCATTTTAGTAGTATGTATTATGAACAAAAATCAATTAACATTGAACAGCAGCATACTTGAAAATTAACCTAAATATATGCTGTAAAAATACTGTTCATTGTTTATGATATCTAATGCATTAACTATTGTTAATTAACTGAACCTTATCGTAAAGTGTTAGCAATAAAATATAGTACCAATTAACAAAACAGCAACCTTTGGACATAAATTACGTTATACTGTATTAGAGAAAGATTGTATTTTGCTTTAAGAAACAGTGAATCTTATTATTACATCATATGGAGAGATTATCAAACAGCCAAAACAAATATGACACGATACATGAGGTGACAATGCTTAATGTCACCCATTTATCTTTGTTATGAGGGTATATCAGGCTTATCATCAAGGCTTTTGTGCAACCTTGTAGATAATGTGTCTGTTGTGCATATACTGACCCATCGTAGACAGCACTCCACACGCCGCCCACACACACAGACATGGACCCACTGCTCCAGTCCCCTCCAGAACCGCTTTGGGAGAAATGAAGATCCCTGAGCCGATCATTGTTCCCACTATCAGACAGATGCCACTTAAGAGACCCACCTGAGACATTCAAGTTAAGGGTATTGGTTTCATTGATCATGTATAGTAATTGAATTATTGTGATATTAAAATTAGGGATGCATAATATATTGATACCACATACGATTTTTATTTTACTTTAGCGATATTTGTTGGATAAATGTTAATTTAATCTGTTTTGTACATTCAGGTTAGCTTTGCCATTAAAGTTAAACTTTAAAAATGACATTCTTTGACAAAAACAGTATTATTTATAAAATTATAGTGAATGTGGGCATCTGCTATGACACTCGCTATGAGAAATACTGCAAGCGGAGTGATACAAACGGTGAAATGGCTGGAATATCTGTTATCACTAGAATATTACAATACTGGAAAAGGCTCTCAGCCAATCAGATTCGAGGACCAGAATGAACTGTTGTATAATAATATACTGTATATATATGTGACCCTGAACCACAAAACCAGTCATAAGGGTCAATTTTTCGAAATTGAGATTTATACATCATATGAAAGCTGAATAAATAAGCTTTCCATTGATGTATGGTTTGTAGGACAATATTTGGGAAAATCACCTTTAAAGCTGTCTAAATAAAGTCCTTAGCAAAGCATATTACTAATCAAAAATTAAGTTTTGATATATTTATGGTAGGAAATTTACAAAATATCTTCATGGAACATGATCTTTACTTAATATCCTAATGTTTTTTGTCATAAAAGAAAAATAGACAATTTTGACCCATACAATGTATTATTTGGCTATTGCTATAAATATACCCATGCGACTTAAGACTGGTTTTGTGATCCAGGGTCACATACATATACACATATACACACATATATATATATATATATATATATAAGATAGAATAAAAAAAAGGATTCAGTTTTGTGCTAGTCTGATGAGATCCTCCAGTGTCCATCCTGTCGTTGTTGTTGACGTATCAAGAAAGGTTAACGGATTGTCCACAAAGGCAGTCTTCCTCTGCACCTTGTACACTCAATCTTTCCAATCATGACATCCTTTTCTAGTTATAATACATTATGTTATAATGTTATGTCTAAATTCATTTGTAGCATTTAAACTGATTGATTTCAGTGTTTATTTTTCATAGAATTGCCATTTAATTGGTTATCAACAGTAACAAATAATAATTGAACATATCAGCCAGAATATTAATATCTGTGCATCCCTAATTTCAATTATCTACATGATGTCAATACACTTTTATTAAAGGGGGAATGAAGCTTGAAGCTTGGTCTATACCTCACATATTGCCTGTTTTGTCTGAATATAAGCTAAAGCTATGTGTCTTTATGCATGCAAATTTACATATAAATAGTCAAACTTGTCATTAGTGGGAGTCACAAAAGAATATACAGACAGACGGGTCAGGAAGGGGAGGGATTACACTGCAGTGATGGTGCCAGGCACCGCCAGGTTGACCCACAGTTAAACCCTTCACACCCATATGCACCGTTTCTGGACAGAAACCAGTGATCATGCAACATTCTTCCCATTCTTATGTGTGCTCATAATGAGTAAGATTCTCTTTCTCTCATACTCACATTCTTCTGCAGAGCTGCTGCTTTTGGCTGATTGGGCTTTTTGGCATCCAAAGCCCCTGAGACGCTCCCATTGTGAGGGTTAGGCTTCTTCAGATCTTCATCCATCGTTCACAGGATCAACAGTTCAGTCTTAATTTTGTGCAGACAGACTGAATAAATACAGACAAAAATATAGTACATTTTTTACTATAATCATTATTATTACGCATATTACAATCAATTGGAAAATAGTTAATTAATAAAAAAAAAAAGTAGAAGAAAACAACCAAGCCAGAACCTGATCTAAAAGACATGACAGAAATCTAACAAGGAGAAACACTTTTATTCTTAGTGTCTGTTGTTTTGAAGTCTTTTGCTTGTGGAGCTCATCATGTCAGATTACTTCAAGCAACCTAAAGGCCAAGTTAAAGGTTAAAGACATTATAGTGTTTTAAGTGTTGCTAATGCAGGTGACTGTGTGTCAAGATGTTATGGGCTCTCTGACAGATCTATTTATTTATACACAATAATATCTGCTTCACATGCACTTCAACTCAAATCAGTTTGTCTCCTAGCAACTACAGTACAATAGCTAAAGGTTCAGTTTATACTAGAGTCAAGAAGCACTGACTAGAATCGACTGCAAAAAAATCTGAGAGAAACTGAGTAGTAGAACATAAATAATAGAATACATAATATTACAATTCTACTGTAAACTCAATAGAAGAGTGCACATACATTTTTTGTTAATTAAGCTTATTTTAAAAATCCATTTATTTGTGCATCAGGTATGTGCTAATCAAGTAATCCAAACACTTTATCTCAAAGAATGTTTTCTCATTCTACACAGATAGGAAATTATTGTATGTCCTCTACAATTAAGACACCGAGGCTGATGTCCACAAGTGGCTACTGATGCTAAACCTACTGAAAATAAATAGCATGAGTAAATTAAATAGGATTTTGTTAAAGATTTGGAGACAGATACATTCATGCAGCCATTATCTGGATGGTCCATTATGTAGCCCTATAAATACTCTCACTTACCTTAAAGATTTACAGTATGAACAAACAAATCAATACGTCAGTTAAGATGACTGTTTCCTTTTTTGTCAAACGTTTATCATTCTTGTAAAAATACTTTTCACAACTGACAAGAACTCACATTATCAATAACTTCACTACAATATTGTAACAAAAATGAGGTACTGAATATTTTCTAAATGCATTTTTTCAGGTACAGTTAGCAAGACAAACTATAGGTTAACTCAAGCTTACTTTCAGTGCCACCAATTCCACCGTCACATGACAATCATGTTTAACTCGAGGCATGAGGCGAAAGACAAACCTGCAATGCAATCAGTTTTTCCAGCAGATATCCCAAGTTTTGATCCATTTCCAAATTCATGTGTTTAATAACCAACAAAAGTGGGTGGGACTTTCCATGTTCAGTTATTCTCCAGGCTGACCGTGATTGAAGCAAACACGTGATAAGAATGAGGAGAGGGACCAGGATTGGCTAGAGGTGAGCAGGCTCTGACCAACACAATACTCCTTTGAAAGAGAAACTTTGTAACAGTCACCAAGATCAAATGTCACATAAAGAAAATGAAGGGGGATCAATCACCATTGAATAGCTTACTATATTTCCCTTAGAAGAGCATACAACAACATCAAACATTACAAATGACTGGACCATATTTCGTGTAGAAGTGCTATCAGTCTGTTCATACTTGGAGGCAAAAACCTTTTAAAGGTCTAATCAGATTTAAAGTCCTGAGTTACCACAAATGTCCTTAGTTCATCATAGCATTGTAGATGTTAGGATATTACAAGGATAAAGTCCAAGATCCTCCACGGCAGTAATCCATAAAGTAATTCAGAAGAAATTCCAAAGTTGAAGTGAATAGTAAATCGGAAACATTGACCAGTTGAGATGTCATCACAATCAGGTGAATACAAAAACCCTCTAGACAAACAAAACAAACAATATGAGGTTCAGGAAGCAAAGTACATTTCCCATTATAAAACCTCTGATAATATTAAAGAAACAATAAAGCAACTTACATTGAGATGTAGAACACAAATGTTCCTCAATAAGGGTTTGAGAAAGCATGGAGAGCAAACACTCCCAGCTCACATGTGTCCTTACTCAAACTTCCCACTCCTCTTATTCTCTGATCTAGAGAAACTTGACTGACAATGACTTTTTGAATTGCACCCCATTGTCTGCAGGTAGCATGCAGAAGTTGAGATGTAAACTGCGGTCCTCTGTCTGACACCAAATAAGTAGGTACCCCCCATCGAGTAAAGATCTCCTTGATAAGAATGTTAGTTATCAAAGGCGTCTTAGCTGACCGCAAAGGGAATACCTCACCCCACTTACTACAGTAATCCACAGTGACCAGCAAATACTCGTTCAGCTTCATGCTTCTCGGAAACGGACCCATAAGATCAATGCCAACCATGTATCCAGGTTCTTTTACAGGAGTAGACTGAAGGGTTCCAGAAAGTTTGGATATACGTGGCTTGTATTGCTGACAGACTTGGCACCGTTTGCAGTAACCCCATACATCCTGTTGAATTTCTGGCCAATACACCACATTGAGTAATCGACGTAATGTTTTCATGCGCCCAAGATGCCCGCTCAAAGGATTGTCATGAGCAAACTGGAGAAATTGCTGCCGCAGATCTTTTGGGATGATTACTTGCAAAGTATGGCCCTTTTGTCCATCAGGAATGCATCTGAACAAAAAGTTATTTTGTTCAACATAGTGGATCCGTTGGGGGTCGATAGGGTTGAGCTTCGCTTCATCCCACAAAGGCTGCAATGATTGGTCACTTTTCTGGCTTTGACCAAGTTCTTCCCAATTAATTGGTAAATCTCCATTCACATCTTTTACTTGGCATACTGCAACACATCCGAGTGGCTCTTCTTCAGGCATCGCACGGGACAGTGAATCAGGCACTACATTACATCTCCCTTTCCGGTATCTCACAGTAAAGTCAAACCCTTGGAGTCTGATAGCCCACCTAGTAAGTCTTGATGTTGGGCGAGGATGGTTAAAAACCCAAGTGAGTGCGGCGTGATCTGTAAATACTACAAAAGGTCTCCCTTCCAGGTACTGTCGCCACTTCTCAACCGCCCAGACCACAGCAAGGCATTCTTTCTCTGACACGGCATACAGTATGATTTTTCTGCTCCTTGAAGCAGCCGGGAGGCATAGGCAATGACATGTTCTCCCCTCTCCGATTCCTGAGTCAGTACAGCCCCAAGTCCGATGTCACTCACATCAGTTTGCACCTTGAATGGTCTACTTGAGTCTGGGGGCATAAGAACTGGGGCCTTTTGCAGGGCATCTTTCAAGTCTTCTACAGAATGTTGGCACTCCTCAGACCAGTTCCATGGTATCCCCTTCTTCTTAAGGGCATGAAGTGGGGCAGCACGTTCTGAAAAATATGGAATAAAGCGATGATACCACCCTGCAAGACCTAAGAATCGCTCAACTTCTTTAACATTTTTGGGTGTAGGAAAATTCCTAACAGCATTCACTTTGGAATCCTCTGTCTTGATCCCTTCCTCTGAAATGACGTGTCCTAGAAAAGTCAGTGATTTTCTTACCAATTTACACTTCTTAAGGTTAAGTGTTAATCCAGCTGATTCCAATGCAGCAAACACCTTCTTCAGATCTTGGAAGTGTTGTTGAATGTCTCTGGAGTATATGACAATGTCGTCTATGTACACAAAACAGCATTTGCCTATAAGATCTTGCAGAACTTTATTCATCAGCCTTTGGAATGTTGCTCCAGCATTTTTCAACCCAAATGGTAGACGAACAAACTCATACTGGTTGTACTTGGTGGCAAAAGCAGTTTTCTGGATACTACTCTCGTCCATCACCACTTGCCAGTATCCACTCCTAAGATCTAGGGTACTGAATACCGTAGCTCCGTAGACAGACTCCAGGATATCTTGTATCTGAGGCATTGGAAAGCCATCCAATGGAGTTTTAGCATTCAGTGCGCGATAATCCACACAGAAACGCATTCCTCCATCCTTCTTGGGTACTAGTACTACTGGAGCAGCCCATGGGGATGTAGATGGTCGCATTATACCTTTACTCAGCATGGCTTTGACTTCCTCATCAATAAAGTTCTGCTTATTGACTGGAACCGGGTAGGCTCTTTTACGCACTGGGATAGAGTCGCTAGTTATGATCTGGTGCTTAATGATAGACGTTTGGCCCAACTCATCTGTACAGACAGTCGGCCAATTCAGCAGCAATCCCTCTAAACGCCTCTTCTCTGTCCGGGAAGCATCAGCAAGATCCACTAAATCCTTAATAGCACTAACAGAGTCACTGGATACTTGCACTATTGGCATTGCACAGTATATGTTAACTGAGGGTAGTTGGTCATAGCAAGAGAAAGGGTATAATGTTTCCGTCTGTCCAGGCAATGAATATGTGGAGGTGTCAAAATCCAACTTGACTCTGCATGACACAAGGAACTCAAGGCCTAAAATGAGCGGAAAAGCCAAGTCTTCATCTTTCATGATAAACAGTCGCACTGGGTTTGTGCATCCTTGCAGGGTACATTCCCAGGTTACTTCACCTAATGCCCTCTGGATGTGACCATTGGCCAGGGCAAATGTCTGTCCCCGACAGGACTGCCAAGACTCTGCCTTATCCTTCCATCTTCTCCACAATGACTCCTGGATTAAGGAGTATGAGCTGCCTGAATCCACAATGGCTTCACAAGGTTGGTTACGCAAAATTACAGTCAAGGTGAGAAGTTTGACATTACCTCTTGTTAACAATGCCATGCTATGGCTCCCGGGTTTAACTCTGCTGAACTTATCTGGGCCTCCTTTTCTAGAGGATTTTTCTGCCTGTCGTTGCTTCCAGAAGGCCCTTACCTCAGCAATGTCCCGCTCCACCAAAGTTCCTGTGCGCACCAGATCATCAAAAGTAGTTACTGTTCCTCTTAAAATGCTTGCAAGACGGGGATTACAGTTTCTCAAGGTAGCCTGCAGAATCTCCTTTTCAGTCATTGTCGGTTTAAGTCTAAGACCCGATATTGGAATGCAAATGTTCGAATATCCTCATCAATCCCTTGTTTTCTCTCTCGTATCCTCCTTTCTGCTTCCACCTCGTGATCCTCTGGTAGGAAAGACCGCAAAAAGACGGCCTTGAACTGACTCCATGTTTTAACCTGTGCCTTTTCGGCCACCCACCAATCCTTGGCTGTATGTGTCAGCACGGATGGCAATGTTGCTAGTATCTCAGCATCATTCATGGGACGTACAGCTAAATATTCTACACACTTCTCTAGATAAGTTATTGGGTCTTCATCTACTGTGCTCCCAAACTTAGGGAATTCTATTTTTACAGCCATTTTGTAAGGCAGCTGGTGTAGCATGGGAGTTAACTGTGCATCTGGTGTTGATGTAATAGTTGGTGTAGAAGTAGCTCCAGGCGTAAGACAAAACAAGGACTTGAGATGGTTGTCTC
This sequence comes from Schizothorax lantsangensis, assembly GCA_027422415.1. Lineage (NCBI taxonomy): Eukaryota > Metazoa > Chordata > Actinopteri > Cypriniformes > Cyprinidae > Schizothorax > Schizothorax lantsangensis. The sequence continues at coordinate 50,813 of JAPDDO010000266.1, forward strand.
TCCTTTTCATGCAATCCATCACAGCTTTTCCCATCTCTTGCAGTTGGTCTTCTAGAGATTTCTTCAGGAGATTACTTTTCCTTTCTACAACATCAGCAAGTTTCTCCTCCAACTCTGTCAGACTTTGAGTGTCAAGAGATGACTGAGTGGTCATTCGCTTTGCCAAATCTTGCATCTGTCCCTCTACAGCAGTCAAACGACGGTCATACTGCTGAAGATAATTCTGAACATATCTTTCTACTCCCTGGACACGTTCCACACTCTCTTTCTCCATCTTGTCCATTCTGAATGCCAATTGACTTACCCTTGTTGCAATGGTCAGACTGATCAAACTTTCCTCATCCTCGTCCGGTGGTGGTGGAGGTGGTAGACAACTTGAGTCATTATCCTCTTCTGGAGCAGTCGCCCCTCCTTCTGATTCTATATACAAACTGCTGAAGGAGTGTATCAGTTCTCCAACTGGCTCACGTCGGGTCATGAAAGGTTCAGAAGTATAGTCTAGATCCATTTGGGAATAGACTCAGTGTTGTCTCATGCAGGAGTTTCTGCCAAGAATAAGACTAAAAAAAAAGATGAAGCAACTATCAATTACAAATGCTTCCACAAATTGTAACCTACCACTGAGGTGAACAAATGGGGAAAAGATTGATGTTATACATAGATATATAGGAGAGACATAGCATATGATTGATTCAAAGAACACACATTCAATTCACTCTTCAGGAAATTTGCTAAGGCGGTGATTAAGGTCCCTGTTCGGGCGCCAAATTATGTAACAGTCACCAAGATCAAATGTCACAAAGAAAATGAAGGGGGATCAATCACCATTGAATTACTATATTACTATATTTCCCTTAGAAGAGCACACAACTTCAACATCAAACATTACAAATGACTGGACCATATTTTGTGTAGAAGTGCTATCAGTCTGTTCATACTTGGAGGCAAAAACCTTTTAAAGGTCTAATCAGATTTAAAGTCCTGAGTTACCACAAATGTCCTTAGTTCATCATAGCATTGTAGATGTTAGGATATTACAAGGATAAAGTCCAAGATCCTCCACGGCAGTAATCCATAAAGTAATTCAGAAGAAATTCCAAAGTTGAAGTGAATAGTAAATCAGAAACATTGACCAGTTGAGATGTCATCACAATCAGGTGAATACAAAAACCCTCTAGACAAACAAAACAAACAATATGAGGTTCAGGAAGCAAAGTACATTTCCCATTATAAAACCTCTGATAATATTAAAGAAACAATAAAGCAACTTACATTGAGATGTAGAACACAAATGTTCCTCAATAAGGGTTTGAGAAAGCATGGAGAGCAAACACTCCCAGCTCACATGTGTCCTTACTTAAACTTCCCACTCCTCTTATTCTCTGATCTAGAGAAACTTGACTGACAATGACTCCCTTGTGCCCCCTCATGACTGGGAGTAAAATTACCACTTAGCACAGAAATAAGGTAACGGCTTACTAAATCTGTTACAACTTGATATGGTTTGGTTGGAAAGAGGGGGTGACAGCATAAAGCCAAGAACAGAACAGAACCTTCTCAGATCAAAGCACTACCAATACAGCTCAATACAAGCCAGTGCTCAAATACATGCAGGCCTGTAAATAATTAAAGCAGTGCAAGCCCCGTGATCTCCAATATAAACACCATATACGTTATACAGTCAAGAGCTTCTCTGACTGATGTACTCATCTCTGCTGGCTCTCCATTTTATTGTAGAGTTCAAAAGCTGGCCAATGAGCATGGTTAACTTTGAAGTCAGAACACAGAGTATCTCTACACACAGTTCCAAAGAAAACCAGGCATTAGCTTGCTGCTGAATTATTGTTATACATAAAAATACTTGATATGAATTTAGGATTTAAAAAAAAGTACTTTCTCATCTAACTTTTACTGACAGTTTCCAGCATTTATTAATCTAGCTTAATGTTAATTTACAAATGTACTATTGATCATTGTTCATTCATGTTTGTTCATACTACATTCTGAAATATTAAATTCTTCAACTTGAATTACTAATGTATTTGTATAAGTAGAAATGAACATTGATGTAGATTAATAAATACTGTAAGAATGTTGTTCACTGTTCATGATAGCTAATACATAACATATTACCATAATATAATGTTAAAGTGTAGAAACGTATTGTAAAGTTGCATGATCACTAATTACAGCACAGCTCTAACTTGCTGTTACTATGTAACTATCCTATCTCTCTCTGCGTCTGCTCTGTTCAGCGTGCGCACCCATCTCTCTCTCTCTCTCTCTCTCTCTCTGCGTCTGCTCTGTTCAGCGTGCGCACCCCTCTCTCTCTCTCTCTCTCTCTCTCTCTCTCTCTCTGCGTCTGCTCTGTTCAGCGTGCGCACCTCTCTCTCTCTCTCTCTCTCTCTCTCTGCGTCTGCTCTGTTCAGCACCCGCACACCTCTCTCTCTCTCTCTCTCTCTCTCTGCGTCTGCTCAGTTCAGCGTGCGCACCCCTCTCTCTCTCTCTCTCTCTCTCTCTCTCTCTCTCTCTCTCTCTCTCTCTGCGTCTGCTCTGTTCAGCGTGCGCACCCCTCTCTCTCTCTCTCTCTCTCTCTCTCTCTCTGCGTCTGCTCAGTTCAGCGTGCGCACCCCTCTCTCTCTCTCTCTCTCTCTCTGCGTCTGCTCAGTTCAGCGTGCACACCCCTCTCTCTCTCTCTCTCTGCGTCTGCTCAGTTCAGCGTGCGCACCCCTCTCTCTCTCTCTCTCTCTCTCTCTCTCTGCGTCTGCTCTGTTCAGCGTGCGCACCCCTCTCTCTCTCTCTCTCTCTCTCTCTCTCTCTGCGTCTGCTCAGTTTCTCTCCCAGCGCGCGCGCACACACCCCTCTCTCTCTCTCTCTCTCTCTCTCTCTCTGCGTCTGCTCAGTTTCTCTCCCAGCGCGCGCACACACCCCTCTCTCTCTCTCTCTCTCTCTCTCTCTCTCTCTCTCTCTCTCTGCATCTGCTCAGTTTCTCTTCAGCAATCGGCAGAGAGGAGCAGCGCTTTAATTCAGTTAAACACAGATATTATGTTGCTTCTCTAATTTAACATGCAAGTATAGCCGAAATCACAGCACAGCTATTGTCTTTATCTTATGTGTATTTGATTTCATCAGACGATGGTGCGATTATCATGATTTTTTGTGCATATTAACATCTTGGAAGGGAGAGCTGGTTATGTCTTAATGGGTCGCGTTGAATATTTCATATTCATTCTGTTGTCTGACAACAGAAACAGTAAAGTAGACCAGTTTTATTGAGAATTTAGCTTCATTAAAATACAGTATGTGGGCAAAGATAGGGAAACAAATGTAATAATAAATAATAAATGTACATTTTGCATATTCAGAAGAAGAGCTGCCCTGTGTGCAAAAATGTAAACAGGTTTGTGTCAGTAAATTGTTCAGTGCAAAGAAAGAGAAGTAATGGGAACCTGGAATTTCTTTTTTCATGTGTCTAATAGACATGAACAAGTTCTTTGAAAAACATCTATGACCTTTGAAACATGTCTACTCTTCATGATTTATGTTGACTATGGTTTCAATAATAATAAACATACACTATATTGCCAAAAGTATTGGCACCCCCTTCTAATGAACAGGTTTGACTACTTTAGTAATTTCTATGAGTACAAATCTTAATGTTAAAGCATATAATGATATTCTAGGAAATTGTGTGCTTCTAATATTATAGCAACAGTTTGGACTCTTTTCTATTCTAACATGACAATGTCTCTGTGTATAAGACAAGGTTCAAAAAGAAAATGATTGATTGAGTCAGTGTGGAAGAACTTGACTGGTCTGCATAAAACCAAGTCCTAATCCCAGTTTAACACCTCTGGTGTGACTGTAAATGCAGACCTTGAGACAAAAACTCATCACCAAACACCAATGACTTGTACATACACTATATAGACAAAAGTATTGGCACCCCCTTCTTTAGAACAGAAAAATGCAAATCTGTGGCAACAACGATGGGAACATAATTCATGTATTTAAAAATTGTATTTCATCTCTGTTCAACAGTTTTGTAAGTGTCTAAAATGACTGAACCCATATGTACAAGTCATTGGTGTTTGGTGATGAGTTTTTGGCTCAAGGTCTGCATTTACAGTCACACCAGAGGTGTTAAACTGGGATTAGGACTTGGTTTTATGCAGACCAGTCAAGTTCTTCCACACTGACTCAATCAATCATTTTCTTTTTGAACCTTGCCTTATTGCGACCAAATACTTTTGGCAATATAGTGTACATTTGCATAAAGCATCCATATTTGTCCATGCCCATGTTGATTAGAGTATTACAAATGTGAAAATTATTGATTTAAGGTACATTTAGAACAAATAAAAATGTGTGATTAATTGCGATTAATCGCGAGTTAACTCATGACAATCATGCGATTAATCACAATTAAATTATTTAATCGATTGACAGCCCTAATATATATATACACACACACACTTATACACATACACATCAGCAGGTGAAACAACATCTCTACAATATCAAGTCAAGACTTCTGGAGGTATGTGATTATCTTAAGATAGAAGAGACCACGACAAATGATAGAAGAGTCACTAACAAGTAAGTTTGCATCAAATATAATTACGTTAATAACAAAGCAGCTAAAAACACATTTTCAAATGACAAAAGCAAAACAAATGTCAGATTTGGCCCTTATGACAGATTGGTTCCTATCTCTGGTGCAGAACTCTGGGTGGGACAGACCAGCCACGTACCCATAGTGTAGTCTGTTACAGTCTGCATTCAGGAAACCAGTAACCACCTGTACAATTAGGGAGAGGCTGCCCTTGCAGGCCAGGATAGCAGGGAAGCTCTGCTGCAGTCATAGCAATGGACAAAGAGCACAACTCTGCGCATTGCACACTTTGGCCAACTGGAAAATTTGGGCAACACTGTCAGTTCACCCCAGGGAAACACTTGGAGTAAGGACTAGGGTTTGTGGTGTGTGAGACACAGCGTGCATCCCCGGTTGCCAAAAAAATAAAATATTTAGGTATATTTTGATATATAGAAAACTCAAATGTGCTTCTAAATTTTTGACTGATTTAGGAGGAGTTTCAGGAGCACAAGTGCTACTAAAAAGAAATGCAAGCATAAAGAGTGGGCTCTATTCACAAGAACACAATAGTGTGATTGAGAGCTTGAAAGGGTTCAGATGACCTTACACTGAGATGTTAACCTAGATAAGGAACAATCTATAACTCTAGACCATCCCATAGGACAGGTACTAAACTTTAACAAGCTCTTCCTCTATCAGGGGTTTTAACTGTTCAGCAAGAGCTGTAAATTCTCAAGAGTATAGGAGTATATACGGTTATGCCAAACTGTGTGATTTATCTAGACGGCCTGTCACAAAATCTGTCAAAGATTCTTTAGAACTTAGATTCATCAGGCCTGTGTTTCTCAGAAATGGTATTTTTGGTGGTCTGTATGATTTTAAAGGTATTGCCAGTTACCCAGCCTATTGCCAGGCTGTGTGGCATTTATTTTAATATATCCTTGATTTAATGTCCAGCAGATGGCAGCACTACTTTTCAAATCTTCTATTAGCACCACTGATGAAACAGACCAAGGTCAATACTGACTAGGTTTAATTCTGTCATTCTAATGTGAATCATTTTAGTTCCTCATTTTGGAGCAAATGTAAATGAGGAATTCCAGTGAAGCAAATGAAAAAAATCAGGAGTTGGATTGAACATGTATTTCTATTCTCAAAACTGATGACTAATGGCCCACTACTGAAGTAAGAGGTTGAGTTATATGAATAAATTAACAGAATAGTTAGAAAGCAAGACAGCTAGAGAGGTGTATGTATGTGTGTATTGCTCACTGGTTGTGAGGGAACTCAGGGCGAGGTAACAGAGTAAGATGTCCTCGTCATTTTTCTTCACTGTCAGAACCTCAGTCCACTGGGCCTGTGAAAGGGAACAAGTATATGCAGAGCTGCTTCACATACTCATAAGCATACAAACAGCCTTCCTCTCTCTCATTCACACACACACACAATGCTTTTTTCCTCTTACCTGTGATAAGCTGTAGCTCTTTGCAGACAGTTGCCCTACATTTCATCCTAAAATACAGATTCCTGATTTATAACATCAACCAAAGCACTGCAGGTCTCTTTCACTCTCCAGTTCACTGGGCTGCACTATCAAACAGATATCTGGTCTTAAAAGAATTCCGTGACATATTTTTATTTTTTTTACCGTTTCATATTAATATAACAAACACACATGCTCCAATAAACAGCAATCTGTCAGTAAAAATCAACAAAACCATTTAAGACGTAACCACTAAAGCACAGCAATCGATAAACGGTTACCTAACACTTGAAATACTACTCGACTGCTAATATATGAAATTTATAATCAATATCCTACTGCTAACCGATAGTGCTCTTTTTATGCAGGGAGCTTGCACACATGCACACGGACTGCAGTTCTGTGACCCACTGTTTCAATAGACGCCCTGAATGCGGTTTGTTTTGTGCATAGTGAGTGCTGGGTTATAATTTTGCTCTAAAATAGTGCAATGCCATTATGGAGAGAACTATTGGACTGCCCTAATTATGCTGCAAGAGTCAGACAGGCACTTTTTTTAAAATCGATCAGGTGTATTGCAATAGCGTCACTGTCTGGTTTTATTGCTGTGTCTTGCTAGTTTTGTCCTGACCACAGCTGATTTACTTGAGAACCCACTGTTTAAAATCTATGGAATTAAGATTTCATAAGAAAACATAAGAAAAATGATACAAATGTGTTTATTGTCCCAGAATACACAAAAAAATATAAAAATAGAGTGAGACAAAAGGTAGGTAATGTAAAATAATATTAATTGTATTTTTTGCCTAAAAAAAAGTAACAATGCTTCTTTAAATTTCCCTGTACTGGCAAAAATGCTTTAAATTCAGGAAATTTAGATAAAGTCAACATAAAGCAGAAATTGGGATCATCTTTTTTTCCCTTTTGTGACATATATGAAGTATTTTTTCAAAAACATTTATTGAAAGGATAAATGATGGCCACAGATTAATCATTTATATTTTTTGTTATCAACATTTTTTATTTTATTTTTTCACACTCAACATCACAACATAACATCCACTCAAAACAAACAAAACAAAACAACAGACACATACTCCATGTTTTAAAGGTCCAATCAAAGGGGAGAGAGAGAGGGAGGGAAAAAGTAACAACAAAATAGGTCCTTCCTTTATATAATCACATATGTTAGAAAAAATAAAAAAATAAAATTAAAATTAAAAAATAGAACACAGTTTGAGTGAAATCCTCAAGAAATAAAGAGACAGTTCACCTGAAAAAAAAACATAAAATTCTGTCATCGTTTATTGTCAGTCCAAACCTCTGTGGTTGAGCAGACACGCCCTCCGTCAAGCGTTGACGGCGAGCTACAGATGAATGAAACGGATACATGGAGTGCTCGTATAGAAATACAATGCATGAAAGCAAGCGGGTCTGCTTAAAAGAAGTCATCATTATCCTAGAGTAGACAGTTCAGAAACGACACGAGCGATGACAGTGCGCGTCTTCCAACAAAAAAATACCACGAAGTTGCGTCAGCACCACGCTTCAGACACGCCCTCCGTCAAGCGTGAGCCAGAGCGCACGCACACACACGTCACACACCGGATGTGTGTGCGCACTCAGATCACTTGGACATGGTTGTGTACAAGAGGTAAAAAACGATATAAATACTGTTCGTTTTCTCACACAAACCGCTCGTTTCGTGTCTTAGGCCATCAATGTGTAGTTACGATGGGGAATTGTTTAATTTGAAATTCTCTGTGCATGTTCTTTTTCCCTCTTATACCCCTTTTCCACCAAGGCAGTTTCAGTGCTGGTTCAGAGCCAGAGCCTAGTTTCAAACCGGTTCTTTGTCTTTCGACACCCAAAGCACCAGCTCCGAACCAGGAAAAGCGGTTCGTAAGTAGCACCAAAACATTGCTGGGCTAGAAGGAAGAACCGCTTGCGTCAGGGGCCGGGGTTACCGTGACCAACAAGACGAACAGAAACTTTGGACCGCCATATTTGAAATAGCAGCTAAACACGGACACGTTGGATTCGCCGTGTTTGGATGCCGTTGTAGATTCGCAAAGCCATGAACGTCAATAACAACACAACGTCCGCCATTGTTGATAGTTTGTTTAGGCTTGTTCGGGATGGATCGGCGCTACGCGGACCGTTCGGTGCGAGGCATCGGGGTGCTGCGGGAGCGACTGGAAAGCTGACGGCTCTTTATGCTTTTGGATCGCTCTCGCGGTGCTTTAGTGTGTTGTGTGCCGATCGATCTGCGTGGCGTGATGCACCTCGAACAAGTCTGTTGTGTTTGGCGCAACCGCGCTAGTGAAATGAAACATGAAACGTATTCAGTGACGTAAGTCCTGGCTCTGTATTGGCTCTCTAGCCTGTGGAAAAGCAACCGGTTCTTAAAGGGCTCGCCAGTCGAACCAACTAAGAACTGGCAGTAGCACTGGCTCTGAACTAGCACCTGGTTCCTGCTGGTGGAAAGGGGGTATTATAGAGACAGTGACCTATACCTGCCATTATATGACTGACAGACTAGAAGGGTTTGACCTAAAAACATCAAAATTGGATCTACTGAAGAAAAAAAGACACCTACATCTTGGATGCCCTTGGGGTAAGCTGATAGATACCACATTTTAATTTCAAAGTGAACTATCCCTTTAAGGCAAGTCATGTCACTCGGCGGCCATCTTTGAAACGCCTCTCGGGTATGCAAGTGCAGCTCATATCTCTTTGAATGGGGAAACATCAAATTCTCCAAAACTGTTTGCCAAGTTTACGATTAAATTTCATATTTGAAATCACCAATGAAATCTGACAACAACTGCATCATAAATATTGCTTATTTTGCTCAAATAGCGTTTAAAAAAGCTTATTTTTCAGGCTAGATCAGCCAGTGCGCATGCACAGTCCTAGGCGCACGTCTCAGAATGCTAAATGTTTCTATAGCAACCGGGATTTCAAACAGCAGCTGCAGTGACGCGCTGACTTTACAGATTAGCGATTGGCTCTTTTGCTTAGAAGGCGGGGCTTCGTTCGATAGAGCGGCCATATTGAGTGTTGCATTTTTCCCCATTCAAAAGTATACGAGTGACGCATCTTGGGTATTCTATAGTCTTTGGTTGAGTTGGACATGCCTTAAATTTTGAACAAGAATAGTGTGTGTCATAGTTTGTGAGGATGAAGTGAGCAGTCCAGAGCAGAGCAGAGCAGATCTGGGTCCATCAGTGTGAGTCTGTCTTTAGCTGGATAGTGGACACTCTATCCTGCCTTGACTGTCTGATTTGTCTCTCTCCTGTCTAGTACTGACTATTGATATGTGAGTGCTGTATGCAGTTACGTGTTGCACATACAGTATTAACATACAATACATTCTTTATTATTAGTGTTTCACACACACACACACACACACACACACACACGTTTGTTTTTGTGAATTGTGGGGACTCTCCATAGGCGTAATGGTTTTTATACTGTACAAACCGTATTTTCTATCACCCTACACCAACCCTACACCTAAACTTACCCCTTACAGGAAACTTTGTGCATTTTTACTTTCTCAAAAAAACTCATTCTGTATGATTTATAAGCCTTTTGAAAAATGGGGACATGGGGTAATGTCCTCATTAGTCACCTTCTCCTTGTAGTACCTGTGTCATACCCATGTCATTATACAAATATGTGTCCTCATATGTCACAAACACACACACACACACACACACACACACACACACACGTGCACACAACTTGTGTGACATATGACTTATAACACAATAATAATCACAACAGCTCTACTCTGCCATACACATTGCTATAACAACCTTGAAAAGGCTATTGGCTCTTGTCAGCCTTGAGGAAGTGGTTATAATTTTAAAAAGTGGAAAGGACGTTTTTCAAGACTGAGTAAGGAAATGTAAAACCCATCTTTCCTTTTAACCAGTTTATCCTCTTCTGCTCCAAGGCTGCCCGTGGCATCTGCACTCAAATACAGAAATACTTTTGTGCTATTTAGAAAGCAAAAGAAAAGGCTCTGCTCCTCCAAATATATAATCATAAAACCCAATAAAAAACATTTGAGAAACAGGATTTGATAAAAAAAATAATGAATAATAAATCTAGGATAATGTATGTTTGTGCATAATACATTAAAGGGATAGTTCACTCAAAAATTAAAATTCTGTCATTAATTACACACCCTCATGTCGTTCCAAACCCGTAAGACCTTTGTTCATCTTCGGTACATAAAATAAGATATTTTTAATGAAATCCGAGAGCTCTCTGACCCTGCATAGACAGCAAGGGTCCTACTACGTTCAAGGTCTAGAAATGTACCATACCAAGAACATCGACAAAATATTCCATGTGACATCAGTGGTTCAACATACTTTTTGTGTGCAAAAAAAATAAAATAATGACTTTATTCAACAATTCTTCTCCTCCGCGTCACGTCTAGTGCCATTTTGGAGAGTATCACGACACATACGCGTGCTTTCCTCTGAATTTAAACAAGGAGCAGCGCATGCATGTTGTACGTCAGCAGCACCATGTGCATGCGTTGTTTATGTGCAGATCAAAGCACGCGTATGCGTCTTGGTATTCTCCAAAATGGCGCTAGGGTGACGCGGAGGAGAAGAATATTGTTATGTTCGTTTTTTTGCACACACAAAATTATTCTCGTAAAACTACGGTTGAACCACTGATGAAACATGGACTATTTTGTCGATGTTCTTGGTACGTTTCTGGACCTTGAACATGGTATGACCCTTGCTGTCTATTGAGGGTCAGAAAGCTCTTAAAATATCTTAATTTGTGTTCCGAAGATGAACAAAGGAAAAAAGGAACGGCACGAGGGTGAGTAATTAAAGACAGAATTTTCACTTTTGAGTGAACTATCCCTTTAAGAACATTGTTAAAATAGTCCATGTAACATCAGTGGTTCAGGATTGTTTGCCAAATCTATTTCGTTATGCTATTATTACGAAGAAAACAGGTCGACGCGGTGGCGCTAAAAGCTCAGAAGACTGTATTGAGCACGAGCGTAAAAACACAGAAGTACAGGTCTTTTTCCACAAGAGAGAGGAGTGAATGCTGAGTTCTTGTTATTGTTGGTATTTAAGAACAGACTATTATCACATGCTCTTTATACAGAATAATATATATATATATAATAAGTGTTTATATTCGGACTATTTAGACTGGTTCGGCTGTGGAGTAGCTCAGTACCTGCGTGATTCGTCACAGACATGAACAGAGAGAAGTAGATCCGGCTACAATGTTCTTCCGCAACACGCACACAGTTCTGTTTATTAACCGCTAGAGCGACAAAAGTTACAGACTGCAGCTTTAATAATTACATACATTTTCAATGTATCTTGATGATAATTGTACCTCTAATTATTTCAGATGTATTCTTGTGAGCATTATGGATATTTAGTGTTTCTGATGAAGAAACACAAGTTATTTATCTTAATTTAATGCTGTATATTGAGTAGCGGACGATGTAAACCAGACGAGATACAAACGCTACATGAAGAAAAAATGCATTGTCGTTTGGCGCCACCTAGCGTGCAGGCGTGAAATAGCAGAAGCAGAACAATCGCATCGCGCTCGGTGTGGAAAGACCTTAAGAGTGACAGAAGAAACTATAACGAGCTTGATTTGTCTTCGGAGGATCTGCACAGAGGAGGAATAAAACACATCACCTTTGTTCATCAAGTGGGTAGAAGATTTAATTATATCAGTCAGAAAACAGAAATAACATTCAAATATAATTAAAATGAATTTATTAAACATGACAATATTCATTAATCATTAATAATAATATATATTAGTATTAACTAAATGCTTAACTAAAAGTGATTTCCATCATCAACACAAACAGAGGTTGAGAAAAGCACAGAAACACATCATCACTCAGCAGGACACACACACACACACACACACACTCACACACACACACACACACACACACACACACACACTCACACACACACACACACACACACACACACACTCACACACACACACACACACACACACACACACACACACACACTCACACACACACACACACACACTGATCTGTCTATGCGAGGATTTATTAACACATTTATTCTGATGTTATTTCACTGACAGAAGTTCAGCTGCAGTATTAATGTCATGAAGAGAAAAGAAGAGACTCTATAACATCTCACTGTTACTGATTTATCATGCAGCTCAAAGCATTATGGGTAGAATCTCTCGTCAGTTTATTCTGATTCATCAACACAGTTTCACTGATGATCTAGACCAAACAGTAAGCCCAGGATAGAGGTGCTGAGTGAATGTGGTCTGGACTGTGTGGATGAGGCTCATTGTGTCAGAGACGCTGTAGAAGGACAGAGTTCCTGCACTGTGATCCACAAACACTCCTATTCTGCTGCTGATGGGCTTCACAGAGAGATCAGTCTTTATGTTATTGTGTCTGAATGAGTAACTGGAGCGAGAGCAGCACAAACTCCAGGACTGATCATTATATCCAAACACACACTCATCACCCCATCCCTTCCTGCTGATGCTCTTATATGACACTGATATACGCACACATCCACTCCACTCCAGCTCCCAGTAACAGCGTCCACACACACTCTCTCTACAAAACACCTGATAATAATGATCAAATCTGTCTGGATGATCAGGATACTGCTGATCTGTGTTAGTGTCAGTAATCACTCTGTTTCTCTCAGACAGACGGAGGCGTTTATTCACTGTGTTCAGATCCAGAGTGAGCTGATGGGAATCTGATGGAGATAAAACACATCAGAATCAGGAATTATGAATCTGTTTGATCTTTTCATGTATCTGAACTCTTCATGTTCAGTGTATCATCAGTGTCTCAGTACAGATGAGCAGATATCTGTGCTAATCATCATTTACATCATCAATTATAAAACTCTTCTTTCTCCTTCTACAGAAGAACATGAACACACTCAGTGAGTTTTATAATTATATAAAATTCATAATCATGACAAAGTCATAGTTATGGCATAAATCATTTTTGCTTTTTTATGTCATAATTTCAACCTGTTATGTCATAATCATAATTTATCAAAGCATGATTTTTGTCTTATTATTATTATTATTATCATTATTATTTATTTTAATTTTATTTTATTGTATTGTATTTTACTTTATTTTATTTATATATTTTTTGTTTTATTTATATTTTTATTTATTGACAGAAATGGGCTTCAGTGTCGATCGCAGATATAATATAATTGATTAAATATATAATTGTATTATTTACAATTATAAATAAAAAAATACCTGCATATTTGCAGCTGCGCTCATCTATCTACTATCTACTCTCCTTTGCAAGGTATCCATCCAAGGTAATGCTTTACATACAATAAACTTTAGTTCCCTATCAGTCAGTCACGTTCGACGTAACGTCAGTGTGACTGACTAATGGGATCTCGCCCGAGAGCCCAATCACCTTCGAGTGTTAACAAAATAAGCCAATGACAGTTGGCGTGCGTGTTTCGCCACGCGCACCCCGCCCCGCAGCGCGGGTATAAAAGGAGAGCGTGTGCGAACGCACATCAGCTTTTCGCTTCGGAGCCAAGCCTTTTCGGCGAATCTCCGAGAGTGTCTGCAAGACAGCATTTTGACGAGTGTTGGTGTGACGGCGCGTCAGCGGAGGTTGCTGTCCAGTGCTGCTTCATTTGAGCGTGCTGCAGCTCTCATTCTGCGGTCGCAATGCGACCTCCCCTGGGCGCTTCAACACTTTTTTCCTTTTCTAAAAGAGCAATATCTAAAAGAGCAATATCTAAAAGAGCTCCACGAGCGACGGGCGTCTTTTTAAAGATGGCTTCCCGCTCGTGTGTTTCTGGATGTGGTCATTTCCTGGCTTCATCTGACGGTCACTGAGTCAGCGCTCGTGGATGAGTCATGTTCTCATTGCGGGAACATGACCATTGCGACGCTGCGCTCCAGATACCTCCCTGACAAACGGGGGGTATCCCCCTTGCCATGCCCCGTTCTAGCTCCTCCGGTTCTCAGAGGGCTACTTCAGCTCATGGTCAGGGTGACTTGAGGGTCACAGTGAGAGCTTCCCCGTTGAGTGCGTCTCCGCGGGCCTCTCACTCCTCCAGTGAGTTGCACCATCTGGTGAATCTGGACGAGCTTGCGGTGTCCTCGGATAGGGCGAGCTATGATGATGACAAGATCGGATCTTGTCCGGAGCACCAGCGGATGACAGGATGTCGATCGCTGCATCGGAGGGCGAGCTATGTTCTGGAGATGACGATTTGGCTGCACTGCCTCCGTCAGGAAGAGTGCCGTTGCCCGAGTCAGATCCAGGGCTGACTGCTATGCTTTCCCGGGCCGCTGAGAGCATCGGGCTGCACTGGAGGCCTCCTCCTTCTTCCGAATGCTCAAGGCTGGACGACTGGTTCCTGGGGGCGCAGGCCGATCATCGGCAATCACCTCAGGTTCCGTTCTTCCCGGAAGTGCATGAGGAAGTGACTAGCTCTTGGAGGGCAACATTTTCTGCCCGAAACAGAGCTAGTGCTTCTTCCGTCCTCACTGCCCTCGATGGCGGGGTGGCTAAGGGATATGTGGAGATCCCTCCAGTTGAGCGTGCTATTGCGGTGCAGCTTTGCCCGCGGGTGCCACTGCTTGGCAGGGTAATCCACGCCTCCTGTCCAGGGCTCGTGGGTTCTCGTCCGTTTCAAAGGCTGAGGCTTACACAGCTGCTGGACAGGCCGCCTCTGCCCTGCACGCCATTGCCCTCCTGCAAACCTACCAGGCCAAGGCGTTGAAGCAGCTGTACGAGGGCAGTTCTGACCCAGGTTTGATGCAGGAACTGCGCACAGCGACGGACCTTGCCCTTCGGGCAATGAAAGTCACAGCGCGGTCCCTCGGTCAGACGATGTCCACTCTGGTGGTCCAGGAACGCCACCTATGGCTGGACCTGGCAGATATGAGTGAGTCCGACAAGCACCGCTTCCTGGACTCCCCGATCTCCCAGGCAGGCCTCTCCGGCGACGCGTTGGAGAGCTTTGCCCACAGTTCTCCGTCGCTCAAAGCGGACGGAGGCCATCCCAGCAGTTCTGCCCCGCCCACGGAGGCTGTCGACAAATCGCCCCAGCGGCCCATCACACCCCTCCGCCCGCTTCTGCCGAGGGCGCCCTCCTCTGCCCCCACCTTGCTCCAGCGTGGCCCCAGCAGCAGCCTTCACTCCGGCCGCAGCGTGGAGCTGGCAGCGGAAAGCGGTGCAGCACCGCCTCTGCCCTGCAGGCCCGTGAAGTGCCAGGGCAAGCGGCGTTCCTGGGATGGGCGAACCCGAGACACTGGGTCCTGCTCTTCAGGACTGTTGGTGAGTCCGCTCCTTCCCCGGTGGAGGGCCGGGTGGAAAATCCTTTTTTCCCTTTTTGGGTTGTTCTGCCACTGCGTCTCTGGCCATGGTACCAAACTTTCAGAGGAGTTTCCTAGATTCTCCGTTCCCAAGGGGGCGAGGACGGTTTCATGCACGGGACACAGTCTCCACACTCCCGTCCCCCTCTCCTTTCGCCATGGGCAGAGGATCGAGGACGCGATGCCTTCTCCAGTGCCCCCTGCCCATCCGTGGAGCCAGGTAAGTGTCGCACCGTGCACTCAGACCCTACCTCGGGACGTGTTGCCTTCCGAGTCGGGTCCTGTGCTCCACTTCACTGCCCCACTGCGGGTACGTCGGTGCTCCCCTGGTCCACTTGTACAGTCTCGGGGGGCCTGGCTAGCGCTCCCCAGGCCGTCTTGCTGGCTTCTGAGAACCATCATACTCGGCTATGCATTCAGTTCCCCGGCGTTCTCCCAAGTTCAGGGCTTTCAGTTCACCTCTGTGTTGAACAAAGTGCCCCTGTCTTGCGTGCAGAAATTGCGGTCCTGCTGGTGAAGAACGCGATAGAGCCGGTCCCTCCAGCCGAGATGAAGTGGCAGGGCATTCTACAGCCCCTACTTCATCGTACCCAAGAAAGGCGGTGGGTTACAACCAATCTTGGACCTGCGCGTTCTGAACCGGGCCTCACAAGCTCCCGTTCAGGATGTTGAGCAGAATACCATTTTCAATGCATCCGTCCCTTCGATTGGCACAGCGATCACCTAAAGGACACCGCCCCCCCCTCAACACAGAGTGTCCCACCTGCTGCAGAAGGGTGAGTCCAAGGTCCTCTCCCTTTGGGCTGTTGCGGGTACTCGATCGGGTCAACATCCGCAAACTCTGGGCCCGGATGGCATCCCAGGCCGTTTTCTCAAAGGTATGCGAGTTGGACCAACTAGCTGGGGTTTTTACAGACATCTTCAATCTGTCCCTCTCTCTGTCTGAACTGGTTCCCTGCTTCAAAAAATCCAGCCAAGAGGGCGGTTGTGCCCACCTAAGAAAGGCGGTAAAATCAGATGGCTTGGGGCAATGGCACGCAGCCGCTGTCACGCCGCCCGTTGCTCTATGACACCCATCTTCAGCAAGTGTGGCTTCGTGACCGGGTCCCGAGATGGGCATGGCAGATGACCACGTACCGGGTCTGCAGTCTATGCCCCGTCCTGCCTCACTGGACCTTCACCCGTGGTCAGATTTGCTTACCGGGCAGGAGTTCCCCTAGTGCAAGTATCCAGGCACGTTTTTGTATCAACAGATGCCTTCATGGGCTGGGGAGCCTGTGCACGGGCATGCAGCTGCGGGGCTCTGGACAGGGCCCCGACTGCAGTGGCATGTCAATTGAACACCTCGATGCTAGAGGATGCTTGTTCTGGCCGCTTCAAAACGCATGCTAACACGACAAGCATGTACTGCCGTACTTACAACACTGGACCGTTGAGTAATCAACCACCAGGGCGGTCTGGGACTGAACAGGTCCTCTGGTGGCGCCGCTGGCCCATCAGACTGGTTCCCAGAACTGATCCCTGACAGCCCCTCCTTGGCAGACCTCAGGTGGGATCTCCTTTCTCAGAGATGGGGGCACACCTCATGGCACCCCGTCCAGACTTGCACTATGGTCCCTGGCGGGACAGGAGGTTCTAGGTGGGCTACCTCCATCGGTAGTAAACCAGCTCCTGTCACTAGAGCCCCGTGTACAAGACACGACTTACAGCCACACACAGCTGAAGTGGAACCTGTTCGTCGTTGGTGTTCAAATTTGCCGAAGACCCCGGAGATAGGCCTGATCGACGGTCGGCTCTCTTTCCTGCAGAGATGGGTTGGAGGTGAAGGCTGTCTCCCTCCACCCTGACTAAAGTGTATGTTGCCAGCTCTCACTTGCCGCACATCACGATGCAGTAGACGGTAAGCTGGTGGTGGAAGCACGACTTGGTCGTCAGGTTCCTCAGAGGGGCAGAGGAGGTTAAATCCTCCGCGCCCTCATCTGGTACCCTCTTGGGATCCCCCTCGGTCCTGACGGCCTTGAAGAGGAGCACCTGTGGAGCCTCTGCAGTCAGTAGAGCTTTAAGTTCCTCGTCGTTAAAGACAGTGCTCCTCACTGCATTGGCCTCTCACAGAGGGTGGGGGACCTCCAGGCTTTTCACACAGATGCAGTGCTGAAGAATTCGGCACGCGCCTCTTCACGTTGTCCTGAGACGGCCTGATATGGAAGTTCCCACCACGCCCTTTAGGATCAGGTGGTGAACTTGCCCTGCCCCGGGAGGAGGCAGACCTCAGATCCTTAAGTTTCTGTCGTTAAAGACACCTGCACTGTTCCGGCCTCGGTCAGCTTGCTGCGCCTCCATTTTCCCCTCTACGTGCCTACCGGCTGCGCTTTTGTTGCTTCTCATCACCCAGCGGCGAACCCTGTTGAGACCCCGGCCTGGAAGTTCCTCAGCACCACTGGCGGTCAGGCGTGGCGGACCCAGGGATCAAGGTCCAGCTCTGTGTTTGCAAGGGTCGCCCTGTGCGGGCTGCCCGTGTGTAGTGATTCCCCTTCGGGTGACCCGCATTGTTTCTTCCATGGAGGTGCCCTCACGGTGAGCTTGTCTGCCTCCCTCCAGGACCTTCTGCCGTCTCTGCTGTGTAGTTATCTTTTGTTGCTTCTCACACCCAGGCGGCGAACCCTGTCTACCTCCCGCAGGAGGATCATCATGTAGGACTGCCCCTGGCCAGCCATATGTCCATCGTGTGTTTGCCACAGGTACCTCTAGGTGCTCTGCTGCCCTCAGGGAGACGTCTCCGCAGCATCCGATGGTACCCCCTCACTAGCCGACTTTCCCTGAGGGACAGCTTTGCCGTTCCTGTGTAGTTATCTCAGGCTATCAGGCTACCCATGACGGACAGTCAGACGGTCACTCTGCCTAATGTCACCCTACATCCACTCCCACTGGTGTGGGGGGACACATCATCCGCACACTGGAGGGGGTCAGAAATAGTGGCTTTACCAAGGATGTGGCCCATTAGTAGCGTCACTGGACGCTTACACGCAGTGTTATCATGACACTGTACGGATCTCCGTTACAAGTGACCTATCTGCTATCACCCTGGATACCATACAATGCACATCCACGGTGTGGGGGGACATTGCCGGCTTCCGCATAGGGGTAGAAATAATGGCTGTTTTCCAAGCACCGCTTAGTACGCCGGGGCACAACTATCTCGGCTCCTCATTGCACAACTAATAGGGAACTGTTGTATGTACGTTTGCACGCGCTTAACCTATTTATACCCGTATAGCTGCGGGGCGGGGTGTACACCGCTACGGCCGGGGCACACAGTCTCGGCTCCTCAAAACGCACGCCAACTGTGCGTTTGCACGCGCTCTCCTTTTATACCCGTGCTGCGGGGCGGGTGCGCGTGGCGAAACACGCACGCCAACTGTATTGGTTGTTTTGTTAACACTCGAAGGTGATAGGGCTCTCGGCGAGATCCCATTAGTCAGTCACACTGACGTTACGTCTCCGTTCCCTCCTTCAGGGAGCAAGGGTTACATACGTAACCGAGACGTTAGCATTAGCCAATGCATTAACTAACATTAACTACGTGAAATACATTTGTTACAGTATTAATTAATCTTTGTTAAAGTTTGTCAACTTTTTGTTAGCTCAGGTACGGTTTTATGTAGCCTCACCCACTTAAACATTTCTGGCCTCGCTCCTGGTCCAGATATCTGTGCTAATCATCATTTACATCATCAGTTATAAAACTCTTCTTTCTCCTTCTACAGAAGAACATGAACACACTCAGTGAGTTTTTCTGCTTGTTTTCTTACTGACTTACATTGTAGGAAGTCGTTCCTGGTCCTGGGAACAATGTTGGTGAATGTGACTGTGGAAATCAACAGACATGA
This sequence comes from Schizothorax lantsangensis, assembly GCA_027422415.1. NCBI lineage: Eukaryota > Metazoa > Chordata > Actinopteri > Cypriniformes > Cyprinidae > Schizothorax > Schizothorax lantsangensis. The sequence goes on from JAPDDO010000266.1 coordinate 70,179, forward strand.
ACAGTGTGATTCTCATGATCCTGCATCCATTCCTAACACATTTCTAATATGATGTTCTCCATGATATGAGATGATGATGGACTGGTTTCTGAGAGCAGATGAATCTCCAGGACTTTACCTCTGTCTGAGATCTTCTTGAGCTCCCCTTTGCAGAAATCCTCCAGTTTGTCTCTCAGCTGATGGACAGATTCTGTCAGACCATCAAAAGAGACGAGAGAACTGAAGAGATCATCATTTACGTCTGTAGATTCAGGAGGAGCTGAGAGAGACTGGAAACTCTACAGAAAACAGAAATCAAACTCATCAGCTCCACACTTCACCCAATAACCTGCTCCAACATCAGATTTGACTGATCTTTAGTAACTCAATCCAGCACTTTCACAGCATCAGCTTCATTCTTCTCATATTCATTATATCACATTAGAGCTACAGAGTCTAGTATTTGCCACTTACACTATATGTGAACTTTCTAGGGAATAGTTTGGATGATAAAACATCTGCTAAGAACATAAATGTCCATCTATGGCACATCAATGGAGTCTCATTATAGGGTTCAGTAGATTAGCTCAGGAAAAGCAGCTCAAAGGCTATGATTAGATTGACCATTATTTATAACTTTAATAATAAGACCCAACTGAGCAAGATTTCTGGTGCTGAAACCTAAGGGGTGTCTCTTTTAAAAGAAGATGTGACCATTAGAGGCCATCAGATGAGAGTCTGACAGATGACTATATAATAAGACACTCATGAAATGTTTCTCTGTGAGTCTCGTGTCACAGCAGGATCTGCTCAAGTCCACTACGATGCTGTTCTTCTAGATCTGTGTTACCTGCAGGATCTGCTCAAGTCCACTATGATGCTGTTCTTCTAGATCTGTGTTACCTGCAGGAACTGGATGTGATCCTGTGTGTGTGAAAGCTGCTCCAGCTCAGCGTCTCTCCTCCTCAGATCATTGATCTCCTGCTCCAGTCGCTCCAGTCGTCCTTCAGCTCGACTCACTGCTTGCTTTTCCTGATCTCTGATCAGCCGTATCAGCTCAGAGCGGCTTCTCTCAATGGAGCGGATGAGCTCAGTAAAGATCCTCTCACTGTCCTCCACTGCTGTCTGTGCAGAGCGCTGTTAGGACACACAGTGATTCAGGCTTCAGTGAGTCTGAACTGAGACTGAGACAAACTTCTCTTCTTCTCCAGACTCACCTTATGAGACTCCACAGCCTCTCTCAGCTGCTGGAGATCTTTCTCTCTCTGCTGGATTCTCTGCTGGAGTGTCTTCTGTGTCTCCTTCAGCTGCTTCTGCAGGACAAACAGATGATAGTGAATGTCACAGAAAACTACTGGCACTAAATCATCATGTGAACAGATGAATCCAGGAAAAGTAGGGTGAGGCGGTTTAAAGGTTAATTATCTGAACTGATAACTAATGGCTGTAGGTTCAAACTCCAACCCAGATAGCAACATATTATCGGCCCACATCTGGCACATGTGTAATGATGATCTGGCTCACATATAGCGTGGAATGATGGAGCTTGGGTGAACCGCTCCTGTTTGCCAGATCTAGGCCAGAAGCAGGCCATAACAATGCCACGTGTCAGCCAAGAGCAAAGAAATAAACCACATTGGACCTTTTCTGAGCCACAAAATCTTCATATACTATTTATAGAGTCCTATCAGCTTGTCTAAGCTTGATAACAAGTAAAATCACTGAAGGAAAGAAGAGAACAGAATAAAGAGACGAACAGTAACTCAAGAAATACAACTGACTGCAGCCATGGCTTTAGATGAATTCAGCTGAAGATAAAAGACATTAAATCTCTGAAGATCTCAGCAGAGGAGGATTAAACAACTCCACAAACAGCATCACCAGCTTCACTCATTACTAACCAGACTGGTTTTATTTCTGTTAGAGGTCTACAGAAGTTCTTATTGAGAATTAACAGGGGTTTAAATCTAACATTTGTTTCATTTGAAGTCACCATAATGGTGATTAGTGTTCCATTAATTGGGCTCTTGACTCTTATTACAATTAGTTTGTTTTCGCTTGTTGTTGTGTTTATCAAGCACTTTTGCAGTAGCAAATAAAGACAAAATGACATCAGGTGATGATAGTCAGCTATTGATGGCTCTACAATCAATAATTCACTAATGCCATTTTTAACGATTGTGTTGTGCCAATAATACATTTGCTGTATAAAACTGCAACATAAGATCAACAGTATTGCAGAACCAGTTAAAAGATTTTAAATAAAACACAAAAAGTTCAACTCCAGTAACACACAAAGTCATCATAAATCAACACATGAACCTCAGCAATGGTGACAATAAAATGTGTAACGTTGCAATGCATGCTGGGTACCATAGTAAAAAACTCCCAGCATGCATCACAGCATGAATAAATTATGCAGCTGAATTTTCATATTATTCTCTATAATTCTAACTTTGGTTCATGTATTTTTATTTTATTTTATTTTTTGCTGTTTTTTTGTTGTGTCTTTTAGTAGCTTTTTGTGATGTCCAGAATTGATCCAATTAGCTGAATATTTTGTCTGCATTGTTGAGATTCAGATGCTGATTGCTGATATCTGTGTGTCCGTGTTGTTCACCTTTTTGTGCTTTTTTTTATATCTTCAAACTCACATTGCAGTAACACAGGGTTTGTAATGTGAAAGCATTAAATTATTCAGCTTTGAGATGTCAAAGAACAGGTAAATAGTTCACTCCATTATTTTATGTCACTTCATCAAAGCTGGAAGACTGTCTTGATAAAGGTTTATGGTGTATTTTCAGCAAACAGTGAAACTCTTCTTGTAGCTGCTGTTCATTTCTGCTGTCGTGTGCAGTGTGAATGCTGTAAGCTGTTTATATGGTGCTGATATAAACACATATGAAACGAGTGTCAGCAATATTTCATTAGTGTCTAGTGGTAAATACCTGTTTCTCTGTCCTCTGTGCTGCAGCTGATACACTGTTGTGGTTTTTATGTTCATCCATACACAGCACACATATACATTTCTGATCAGTGCGACAGAAAACCTCAAGGAGCTTCTCATGTTTCTGGCAGATCATCTCCTGCAGTCGTCCAGTGGCTTCAGTCAGATTGTGTCTCTTTCCTTTAAACAAACTCTCATGTTGTTCATGGTGATTCTGACAGTAAGACTCCAGACACACCAGACAGGACTTGACAGCTTTGTATTTTCTTCCAGTACAGACGTCACACTGAACAGCAGGAACCGCACTTTGAAGATTAGTCTTCTTCAGTTTCTCCACCATTTCAGCCAAGATGGTGTTTCTAGCTAAAGCAGGTCTTGGACTGAAGGTCTGTCTGCACTGAGGGCAGCTGTAGACTCTTTTCGCATCCTCCTGATCCCAGCAGTCTGTAATACAGCTCTTACAGTAACTGTGTCCACAGGGAATGGCCACTGGATCCTTCAGGAGATCCAGACACACCGGACACAAGAACTCATCCTGAGAAAATCTGGCTTCTGCCATTTTACTGTGTGAGTACAGAGACACAAACACACAACAGCTCAACTACACTTCAGTTTCTCTTTCCCTGAACTCATGTGATTCCTGGTTCTGTGTTTGAGTGACGTGTGTAAAACAGGTGTGTCTCTGAGTCTGTAAAACAGACTCCTCATTCCTGAGTTTAGTTTCAACACATCTGGCTGTTATTAAAGTAAATGCAAAGACCTTGACTAGTTGATTCAGATGTGTTTAAGGCAAGGCAAGGTAAGTTTATTTATATAGCACATTTCATACACCGTGGCAATTCAAAGTGCTTTACATAAAAGGAAGTGAAATAGTGATTAAAAACAATAATCACAACAATAAAAACAAGGAATTAAAAAAATAATAATAATCACAACTATAAAAACAAGGAATTTAAAAACAAACATTCTGAAGCTTTGTTCAAACTCTTCTGCACTAAGTGAAAAAACCTTCCAAAACAGCTAACTATTCCACTACTTCACCCCTTACTTACTTTGACCATCAAAACCAAACTAATAGAACTCAGAGGTCCTACTTTCAACTGATTAACCAACACACTTGTCTGTCTTTGCTCACATTCTCTTTACCATCACAGCACTTACTTTAGCCTTCTGTTTAAACTCTTAAAGGGGTCATATAATGCTATATCCACTTTTAGTTGATTGTACTGAGATGTGTGTTGGCAGTGCCTGTACACAACCATCCTATAATGATAAAAATCCATCCAGTGTTTTTTTTTAATCTCCTAATATGTTTTCCCCTGTCTCAAATCCAGCTGTTCGTCTTGTGACGTCACAAGATCGGAGGCCCCTCCCACGATTGTTGATTGACAGGAGCGTTTCAACACAGACCCGCCCTGAGCGAGCTGTCATCATAGTCCACCATTGTTGATACGCTGGAGCAGAATGGCGTCTAAGCGATCGTGGTGTTCTGTTCTTGGGTGTAATAACGAACACAGCAATCGTTTTGATGTTCCTAAATCAGAACCGCTGAAGACGCAGTGGCTGAGTTTTGTTTTCGAAGGGAATAGTTCCCCAGATCAACCTCAATTCTTTCATGTTTGCGCGAATCATTTCTCACCCTGCTTTATAAACGAGGGTCAGTTTAAAGCTGGTTTTGCCAAGAAGCTGCTCCTGAAAAAAGGATCGGTACCAACTATTCGTGTTCCTGCTGCACCTCCAGAAGAAGTGAGTGTAACGTTTTATTAACCTTTATATTACAGTTTTTACAATCATTTTTGCACTAATAACAGAACCTTCATTTAATTTTTCAAAACTCTAGACACATAATTCACAACTGATGATCAAAATGCACATTTTTCAAAATACTTAACACTTTTTCCAAATGCTTTGATACATTACACATAAACCAAAGATCTTTTGTTCATTGAACTCAAATCACTGGTTCAGAATGACATGACTTAGCATCAAAATATTACTATTTCAAAATACAACTCCCACATTACATCTGAATTGAGTGTCTATTAATTTCATTACAATGATCTAACTATCAATTGATACAACTGCTCAAAATGCTAAGTAACTGTTGCATTACTCTTGAAGCATAGATTTTATGTAAAATGATTAACAATATTAAATGATTAGATTATGAAAGTGAAGCAACTGAGGACTGAGTGTGTTCAGGTATGATCAGTTTCAAGATGCCTGTTGTTGGGAGAGAGAAAAAATCCCCAAAAGTCTATATCACTGTCAGTATTTGTCTTTCCTTCAGTAAATGTGTTTTAGAGGGTGATAGAGCTGGAAGCTGATGAAAACCATTCATATTTTTGGATGAGGCAGGCTTTACCCTGGCAATGAGATGGATGAGAGGTTGAGAGCCCAGCGGTTGAGAGGGGCCCAGAACCATGTTCTCTGTGGTACACCCCCCCCACTGAATGTGATTTTGAGGGGCCACACAGCAAAATCAGTGCAATGGGCCCAGAATTCCTAGCGATGTTACTGACAGCAATCATGGTTTCAGGCCCACCTACAGTTTATCACCTTTACCCCCAGACTCCACTTTCCTTACTGTAACCCGACTGAGGAGTTTTTCTCCACATGGAGGTGGAAGGTTTTCAATAGGCTCCTCACAATCAAGTCTCTCATCTCCAGGCTACAGATGATGCATACAATCTCCAATGTCAGGCCAGTATTCGCCATACCACAAGATGTTTTTCCCAAGATGTTTAACTAATGAAAACATCCATTATGATGTGGAAGAGAACCTGTGGCCAAATCCACAAGACACGGTTGATAAACACATAGAAGAGCAGTGAGGAACACTCCAGACATTTTACTGTAGGCCTAAAGTACTTTTTCTTATCTTTTTTTTCTTATCTAATTTTTTTTATTTAAAGTTTTTTGAAAAACCTGTTGTGTTGATTATTTCATCAATAATTTTCAAATTTTGTTTAATGATTCCAGTGTCTGTACTTTTCTCTCTAGTCTATTTCAATAATGAATGAATGTATACAGTAGAAGCATAATGAAAGCTGTATCATGTGTTCTGAACAGCTATATTTAATGATTGTACTAACAACTACACAATGAAACTATGAGTATCTTGTGTGTGGGTGATCTAAAGTAATGTTCCTATGATATTTCATAATAAATTAGTATGTTGAACCAATGCTTCTGCAAATGCAAGGCTTCTCTAAAGATATGAACGCAATATGCAAAGTTTTGAACATTGGACGGCCTGTGTTACAAATAATGACTGTTTTGAGTTTTGTGTCTAGAGTTCTGAAAAATGACATGAAGGTTCTGTTATTAGTGCAAAAATGATTGTAAAAAACTGTAATCTTTGCTAATTGCTTGCATGTTTCACCATGAATGTGGCTAAAGTTTACACTAACTTTCATTACGTGAAATCAAGTGTTCATTACGGCATGTTTTTTATGTACGACGTTCTCAATATAATTCATAATCCCACGTTTGTAATGAACAACGCGTTATGGTTATTGTGTTATTATAAACTGTGTACGCTGTGGTAAAGTTAACGTGGTAACAGTACATTAAGCTTACTTTTGTAGATGGTTTATAACGGTGTCTGTTACTGATTAATTAGTAACAAATAAAACCATGTTGTAACAGTTATAACTGCATGAAGGTGAATGGTAGCTTTAACACAATACCTGCAAAATACTGTTTACATCCTGCAAATGCATATGATTCAAGACTATAAATACTCTCATTTATGTTTTCCAATATAACAACATAAGTTATGTTATCTGATCACTTATTTGCTTTTGTATAGGCAAGCACATCTGAAGAATTGGACATGGTGCAACATGTGGACAGCCAAAAGAAACTGTGCACAGTTGGCACCCAGCTGTCAATGAAAACTCTACGTCCGCGCTACAAAAGCACAGGTTTGCTGATCCAGATCCTAAATAGTGTGAAGTCATATATTCAGTTTTTGTGGTATTGTCAGTAATAGTATTTATTGAATTTTTAAATTTTATATTACTACACGGTATTAAAATGTCAACTATTATGTAACAGGCACACAGACAACTATGTTATACCCAGATATTGGTGTTGGCCCGTCAATGCCACTGCTATCATCAACACCAATAAAGAGGCCAAATAAGAGATCTCGCTTGGAGCTAGAGGAGGAAGAGGAAGACCCTTCTGGAGCCAGCTCAAGTATTAATGTGGAAGAGTCTATGATTCCACATATGATCCAGCTGACTCTGTCACAACCTTGACTGAGCCAACAGATGTGACGTAAGTGACAAGACTATTTTTTGTTAATGTCGCAATCAGTTCGAATGTATTAATATTTTTTTTTAATATGTTATGTGTAGTTTGGAAATCATTAAAGTAACTCTTTATTATTCTAATAGACTTGAGTCTTCAAATCCGGTTCATAAGACAGCAACTTACATTGTTTATGAAAACTGCCTGCTGCAGCTCTTTGAGCAGTGCCCTGTGTGTCAACGTGTTACCAATGTACGGAGAAGAGTATTTGGCACATTCCTCGCTGTGGAACAATGCTGCCCACACTGTGACTTCTTCAGAAAATGGAATAGTCAGCCAGTTATACAAAGCACTCCTGCAGGGAACCTCCAGCTTTCTATTGCAGTGTATGCCACTGGTGCCTCTTTCTTTAAAGTTAAACAGGTAGGTTGGTGATTGGTGATTTTAATGTCTAGCCTATAATTTACTATTGCAAGTAATATCACTAAGATCCACCCTGAACATAAATAAATGAACATACTGTCCCTGAAGTCATGCTAAATTAAGGAATCCTCTTTTCTGACCTTAGATATTCCAGGCAATGAAACTGAAAATGTTACACTACACCACCTTTCGAATTCATGCCCGGAGGTACATACAGCCTGCAATTGTACATAGCTGGAAAAAGGCACAGGATGGCATGTTGCATCAGCTCAGACAGAAGCAGGACATTGTCCTAGGCGGAGACATGAGGGCAGATTCACCAGGTACTAAATGCTGAACAACTTTACATATTACTGTGAAAGCAAAACATACAGAGTAATAATAATTAATAATAAATTCAAAATGTAATACAAAGTAAACATTAATTTTCTACGTAAAGGTCATTCTGCCAAGTTTGGAAGTTACTCACTGATGGACTTAAGGACCAGCAGTATTATTGATCTGCAACTAGTTCAGGTGAGTCTAACATTACAGACTTATGGAAGATGTAATACATATGCAATGTAAGAAATTAAATGTACAGAAAAAAGGCACAGGGATTTTTTACTATGTACATATTCGCTAACACAACAGGCATTGACAACTATTGTCATATATGCCCTTTATTTTCTAATCAGAGTAATGAAGTTGGAGGAAGCAACAACATGGAGAAAGAGGGTCTGAGGAGGAGTCTTGATCTCTTGAGGGCACACGGTGTGACTTTTGACAGCATTGTTACAGACCGGCACCCTCAAATACAAAAATACCTGCGGGAGGCCAACATCACACAGTATTACGATGTATGGCACATTGAAAAAGGTATTAGCTCCTGTCTGGGTACGTGTTGTTTATGTGCCTAATGACTGTCATAGTCTCACAGAATGGTTACTTATTAAATAGATCAGTAAAATTATATTACAAAACATTAAGATACAAAACCATACCTTTGATCAGAACTTCCTTTTTATTATATTATTTTATGTTCAATAAACACACTGTATCTTTCTGCATGTCTGACTTAAAGTTTGTTTATATTATTAGGAGTATCAAAGAAACTGCTGAAGATTGCTCAGAAAAAAGACAGTGAAAAACTGCAGAAGTGGTATCGCAGTATAAAAAAACATATATATTGGACAGCGGCTTCTTCTTCAACAGGGCCAGAGCGAGTGGCAAAGTGGACGTCAATTCTTAATCATATCCGAGACATGCACACACATGATGATCCCATTTTCCCACGGTGTTTGCATCCGCGACGCACTACAACGGACAAGAGCAAGTGGTTGAGAGCAGGTGTGTTTACCCTATTAGCAGTGCCATTGTAACTCATGTTTCTATGTGCATACGACAGACAGTACTGTTTTTTTCTTGCATTAAATTATGATTTTTTTTTTTTTAAATATAAAGTTTAATAAGTTCCAATTTCCCACCAGGGACAACTGCCTTCACTCGATTAGAGAAGATCCTCAGAAACAAGAGGATTCTGAAGGATGTTGAGAAACTGAGCCCTCACCATCAGACCTCATCACTGGAGGCGTTCCACAGCGTAATTCTGCACTTTGCGCCAAAGAATGTTGTCTTTTCTTTTCTGGGAATGTTATGCAGGTAACTCAATATAATAATTGGGAAAGGAGTGTATACACATTTTCAAGCACGCAAGTGTGACCTAAGTAATGTTTAACCATGATTTCTTCTCTACAGACTCTACCTGGCAGCCCTACATTTTAATGAGAATGCTGGGCGTCCCCAAGCCACAACGGCAGCTGGGGAGCCAAAATTTAAGGTGGTTTTCCCAAAATACAAGAAAGGACAATGCTCTGCAAAGCCAGTGAAAGAAGAACCAACCTTCCGTGAGGGTAACAACTTTTATTTAAATGCAAAATAGTCATTGTATGTACAGACATAATATCAGAAGCTGAACATAAATACATTTTGTAAAAAAAAACAAACAAAAAAAAAAAGACACCTTATAGACAATTTTATTTACAAAACCATGTAGCCACAACACTAAGTGAGCAACCCAACTTCAGAGTTTAAACAGAAAATAACAAAAATATATATATATTTTTACAGAGTACGTGGACAACCTGTTGGAACTTATCATTTGAGAACGTGGTGGTGGACCCAAGCCCATATATGGACGATATCCTGAAGATCTCCATACCTGAGGATCTCACGTCCCAGTTTGACAAAACAGACAAACAGGAAGTGATAGACAGCTACGTGTCTAGGTTTAATCAAGGGCAGGTCTGAACCCTACATATTGTCCCTGAACATTAGGGAACTCTGCCCTTATTCGTCGCACCACACAGGAGGGCAGCACAACCCTGATTCTCCAGCCCAGAATGCCCCAACACAAGCTGACGAATCTTCTGTAGGCCAAAAACCTGTAACGGCTGAGAAAATTCAAACATATTTTGTTGTGTAAAGTAATGTTATTTAATGTCATAATTACATTTATTTATTGCTGTTAGTTTTTTGTCAATTATTTTTGCAGCATTTTTTTTTTTTGAATAACTTATTGCAAACCTCTGTGAAATTCATTATTTCTGTCAATAAATGTTAGTCCAAACTGTTTTGTGTCTATTCATTATTTAGTATTTAACAGAGGTGGGGGCAAGTCACACATGTTCAAGTCTCAAGCAAGTCTCAAGTCACAGTACAAACAAATCAAGCAAGTCAAGTCAGCGGCTCACCTCAAGCAAGTCAAGTCGAGTCCTGATATAAGGGTCAAGTCAAGTCAAGTCAGAGTATCAAACAGGAACAAATATATTTTTGTCACACGACCTTATTAATTTTTCCTCAGAAATTAACTTTTTTTAATTATACATTTTAAATAATGTTTTAAATATAACATTTTGAAAATAGGCAAAATACTACTTTGTATACCGCTAAGTCTGTAATTGAGAAAATATTGATAAAAATACAAGATAAAATATGTATCTCATATTTATGTTATATTGAGTTTGACCATCCTAGGAGACACAAATAATATTTAACAGATGTTTGAAAATGATTTTGCACTAAATATCTCCAGCAAAGACTGGGATTCAGTCTGGGAGCACGCTAAAGAATTTCAGTGTACAACAAAACATGCTATTCAATTTAAAATAATATGCTGACTACAAATCACCCCTTATATCAGAAATAAAATGAACCCAAAATTGTCATCGGATACAGACACCCTATTTGGACTGTTTGGCAAACTATTGTCATCATGACTCAAAACAAGAAGCCTATTGCTGTTAATGTTTATGTATCTTCTCCTGTAACTTATCGATTTCTTTGATTTTATCTTAATAAGAACTAATTGACAGCTGTGCATTTAAGGTCTGCCTAAGCTTTTTGTTTTGTTTTGTTTTTGTTTTCTGTTTGTTCTGTTGGAAAAAATAATAATAATTAAAAAAATTGAATATAGAAATATGAAATTAAATGATAGTCCCTCTCTATGACATTAATGCCGCCAGTAAGTGGCGGCAAATCACTGCTTTATCACAGAACCGTTCATTGAACTGATTCATTCAAAACAGTTGATTCGTTCATGAACAAGTAAGAATGGGCCACTGAATCACTGAACCGATTCGTTCAAATCCATGGATTCGTTCAGTCTTCAGTGTGTTGCTTAGAGACGCGTGTAACTCTAGCTGTGGGCTGAACGGAACTGTTCGCAGCCGCGCTGAAAATATTACTAAATATCGTATATTATAAATATAAAAACTCATACTAGGGCCATTTTGACAACATATCTTGGATTTTGGGTGCAAGATAAACATCACTAAGTTAATCAATAAAACAAACTTTGGTTTCCGTGGTACAATTCCATATATTGATTTACAAAGAGGGATACTTGACACTAAAGCACTGTTTTGAGATACAAATGCCAGCGAAATTAAAGTTTGACGTCGTTAATTACAAACACGAGATTAATCATTTATAATTACTTTAATTTAATGACAGACCTAAGCTGAATTTTAAGACCAATGCTGTTTTCAGCTAACGAACAAGCTTACATACCTTTCCTTTATGAAGTGGTGACGTCCTGGCTTTATAAATGTATACAGTGTCGAATCGAAGTGTTGATCCAAACGTGTTAATCCAAGTTGTTCTAAAGTCAAGTCCTGCCGAGTCATGAAGGTCAAGTCAAGTCTCAAGTCACTGGATCTCAAGTCCAAGTCAAGTCGAGTCATTTTCTTTATTTAGTCAAGCAAGTCACAAGTCCTTAAATTTGCGACTCGAGTCAAGTCATGTGACTCGATTCCCCCACCTCTGGTATTTAATGCTGAATGGCATGTTATGTGGCTTTTACAAATTACACTACAGATGATCAGTTACCCATAGTGAACTTTATGCTTTGCTCTGCAGTCGCTTATATTATAATAGAAAATGATGACTGAAATGAATCAAAACATAACTTACCCTTGTATTCCCCTCAGACCTAAAGGCCCATAGTCTGCTCTGTAGATGTTTAATGCATTCTGAAGTGAGAACACATTTAAACAAACAGGTTCCAGGCCTGGATGATCAACCATACATTGAGGTGGATTTTCCAGCTGCTGTAATCTTCTTAAAACCTACAAATTATGAATATGCTAACTGCCCTGAGATTTTTTACAAGATGATTGCATGATAGCAATACAATTTAGGAAAAGTACTGTACCTGTGGTATCTCCCTGCAGCATATATTCTCAGCCTTTGTAGGCATTTGCCCACAATTTCCACACAGACACCTATAACAGGAATATCAATGTAGTTACAATACTATAGATGTACTTGAATGTTTTCTTAAATCATTTTCGTACTGCACTGGACGTTAAAGTACATACACTGCACTGCATGCTTCAGCCCTGACAGTTGTACCTAACACTGCATAGAGAATGTTACGCATCACTGACAAGCCTACATTTAACGAAAAAAAGTTTTTCATGACCATTAGCTGTAACATCAATCTGTCAATGAACTATACATCAGTAAACACATAGCGTTCGTGTCTCACTACGCTACCCTGCCAGTACATACAAAGATAGATCAAAGTGACATTACGTTAACCAACCATTCAGAAACGTCCTGTTCGAGCCTTAATTGTCGAACTTCTTCGGGGCCATCATCTTGTTCCGGGTCTGACTCCGGTTCAAATTGATATGGTTGCACAGTGTCCTCAGAAACTCCCGCTGCCATTCTTCCGCCAAAAGATACCCTGAACTGTTGTCAAGGCAACACTCCACGTGTGTTGTGTCACGCCCCACAGAGCAGAGGGGCGGGGTGAGCAGAGCACATGATCATTTAAAGGCACATGCACTGAAATGGCGTGCTGAACAGAGAGCTGTTTTTGACCAGGTAAAATGAGTGTTTTCTTACAATACTAACGAGAATTTTTAATTAAAGTATATTACAAACTTTTCATTTAGACCCTAAAGAATCATATTAACTTGTACAAAAATGGCATTATATGACCCCTTTAAAATGATATAAAAATTGATTTAAAATGAATTTAAAACAGTTAAGAACAGAAAATGATTATATATAAAATACAGTGCAAGATGTAGCACAGTGTTCATTCAACAAATGCACAGCTAAACAGATGAGTTTTGAGTCTGGATTTAAATGTGGCTAATGTTTTAGCACATCTGATCTCTTCTGGAAGCTGGTTCCAGCTGCGGGCGGCATAATAACTAAAAGCAGACTCCCCTTGTTTTGTGTCAACCCTTGGTGTTTCTAACTGACTCGATCCTAATGATCTGAGTGGTCTGTTAGGTTTATATTCAGTGAGTATATCTGCAATGTTTTTAGGTCCTAGGCCATTGTGTGACTTATAAACGAGTAAAAGTACTTTAAAATCAATCCTAAATGTAACTGGAAGCCAGTGTAAGGACCTGAGGACTGGTGTGATATGCTCAGATTTTCTGGTTCTAGTCAGAATCATGGCAGCAGTGTTCTGGATGAGCTGCAGCTGTCTAATGGTCTTCTTTGGAAGGAGACCATTACAATAATCCACCCTGCTGGTGATAAAGGCATGAACAAGTTTCTCCAAGTCTTGACTGGAAACAAAACATCTAATTCTTGCAATGTTTTTGAGATGATAGTATAATAATAATAATACATTTTATTTAAGGCGCCTTTCAAACCACTCAAGGTCACTGAACATCAGGAAAAATAAAACAACAATAAATAACAATAAATAGCAATAAAAAGAGAAGCAGCAGTTACAAAATACCCACAGTTAAATAACAATAGGCAAGAAGAAAGAGAGAGAGAAGGGAAGAGAAAGGAAAAAAAACCTGCTAGATGAGTGTAGACAGTCGTCATGTAGGATAAGCTATTCTGAATAAGTGAGTTTTAAGTTTAACTTTAAATTGGGATAACGAGTCTTAATTATGTATGTTAGCTGGGAGAGAATTCCAAAGGTGAGGAGCAGCACGGCTGAAGGCTCTATGACCCATGGTGGTTAAACGAGCCGTGGGTGTATGGAGAAGACCCAGTGAAGAAGAACGAAGGGTTCTAGAAGGAGTGTAGGGCTGAATGAGATCTGAGAGGTAACGTGGAGCAAGGTTATGGAGAGTTTTATACGTGAGAAGAAGAATTTTAAATTCAATGCAAAATTTGATGGGAAGCCAATGAAGTTGTTGAAGAGAAGGAGTAATGTGTTGTAAAGATGGAGTCCGGGTTATGATACGAGCAGCAGAATTCTGAATCAGCTGGAGTTTATTGAGAAGCTTGTGTGGTAAACCAAATAAAATGGAATTACAGTAATCAATGTGAGAGATGACAAGTTAGTGAACAAGAATGGCAGTTATGTGTGGGGTGAGAGATGAACGAAGGCGAGCTATATTACGAAGGTGAAAACAACAAGACCGGGCTATACTATTAATGTGAGCTTCAAATTCAAGGGTGCTGTCAAAGATGACCCCCAAGTTCCTAACCTGGCGAGAAGGAGAAACGGAGGAACCATCAATGGATAAAGAAAAACTACAAGACCTAGAAAGACTAGAGTTAGTACCTATAAGAAGTACTTGAGTCTTACTGCCATTAAGTTTAAGAAAATTAGCAGAGAACCAACTTTTTATTTCATGGAGACAGTTAGTAAGACAGACAGGTGGAAGAATGGAGTCAGGCTTAGTCAATACATAAAGCTGTGTATCATCAGCATAACAGTGAAATTTAATACCAAATTTAGAAAAGATATTACCAAGTGGGAGGAGATAGATTAGGAACAATAGAGGACCTAGGACAGAACCTTGAGGAACGCCACAGCTAACAGGAAAGGGTTGGGAATGAAAACTTTTTAGTTGTACGTACGGTGTACGGTTAGAAAGATAAGAAGTGAACCAGGCGAGAGGAATACCAGAGATACCAATAGCAGATAAATGATTCAACAAAATATTGTGTGAGATGGTGTCAAAAGCTGCGCTCAAATCAAGCAGAACGAGAATAGATAAAAACCCACCATCAGCAGCCATTAGCAGATCATTAGTTACTCTCACCAAGGCGGTTTCCGTACTATGCTTGGAACGAAATCCTGACTGAAAACACTCATATAAGTTATTGTTACTAAGGTGATCCTGAACCTGTGCTGCAACTGCTTTTTCAAGGATTTTGGAAATGAAAGGAAGATTTGAAATGGGACGGAAGTTATCTAGATTGTTGGGGTCTGCATCGTGTTTCTTAAGAATTGGGGTTATAGCAGCTATTTTAAAAAATGATGGAACAATTCCAGAACTAAGAGAGGTATGAACAATATGAGTTATGAGAGGAGAAAGAGAAGGACGACAGGCTTTTACCAGGTGAGTTGGTATGGGGTCAAGCAAACATGTGTAGGAATTAGATTTGTAAATGAAATTAGAAATTTCTAGTACAGATGGCAGGGTAAAAGAAGAAAAAAGAATAAGAGGGGTATCGGTTGAAACACTGTGAAATGGATTACAATATGGATTAGCCGAAGAGGCCAAATGTTGGT
The DNA here is from genome assembly GCA_027422415.1 of Schizothorax lantsangensis. Taxonomy (NCBI): domain Eukaryota; kingdom Metazoa; phylum Chordata; class Actinopteri; order Cypriniformes; family Cyprinidae; genus Schizothorax; species Schizothorax lantsangensis. The sequence goes on from JAPDDO010000266.1 coordinate 85,775, forward strand.
GAATAGCGCTTATTTTGTCACTGAAAAAAGACATAAATTCATTGCATTGAGCAGTGCAGTACAGGTGTGTAGGAAGACTGTCAGGTGGTTTCAGGATACGATTTACAGTGGAGAATAAAGCTTTATTATTACTTTCTCCAGACTCAATTTAGTGTGAATAAAACTCATATTTGGCAGCAGAAAGAGCATCTTTATAAAAGTGAACATGTTCGTTATACAGTTCTCTATGTACCATAAGTCCAGTTCGTTAATAAAGGCGTTCCAAACGGCGGCCTTTAATTTTTAACTGGTGAAGTTCAGGAGTAAACCAGGGCGCCGAGTGAGTGAATGATACAGTCCGAGATTTGAGAGGTGCAAAATTGTCCAGGAGCTGCCGTAATTCAGAATTATAAAAGGAGACCAGATCATCAGAAGAAAAGAGATGGTCCCTATATGAGAGGTTGGTGATTGCAGCAGTAAAAGCTGAGGGGTTGATCTTTTTTATATTACGGAATGTCATAGAACGCTGTTGTTTGGATCTAGAGAGTGTAACATTAACATGGAAAGAAAGCAATTTATGATGGGATATGGGTATTACAGTTGCTGTACAGTCCAGAGGTGTAACACCCGAACAGCAAACGAGGTCTAGAGTGTGGCCTTTAGAATGGATTGGAAAGTCCACATATTGATGGAGACCAAAACTGTCCAGGCAGGAATTAAAATCCCTTGTGAATGAGTTACTAGCACTGTAAACATGAATATTGAAGTCACCCAGTAGAATAATATTAGGTGATAGGGTTAATATTAGGTGACAGTGAGGTTAAAAATGCACAAAATCCATCTAAAAATGTATTGCAGTATTTGGGTGGCTGATAGACAACAGCTAGAACTGTAGGCGTTGGACCGCTGATTGATAAAGCAACTGATTCAAAGGAAGCATACGTTGATACAGTCAACGGAGATGCTTTATAAATCGTTTTGTGAAGTATCGCTAAACCTCCGCCACGTCTGGAGATACGAGGTTGCGAAATATGAACAAACCCAGGGGGACACGCATGATTCAACTCTAAAAAGTCATTCTCTTGCTGCCAGGTCTCAACCAAACAGAAGAAATCAAACTTACAATCATCCACAATGTCACTGATGAAGAGACCCTTGTTAGAGAGTGAACGTATATTAAAAAGTCCAACTTTGAGCTAATTTCCACCCAGTGAAGAGCTAGCCGATCTGGCTAGGCTGGCTAACACGCTCTGGTCAACAGTCCGCTGAGTGTTCCTTGCGGCTCGGGGACCTGAAGTCCAGAATTTTAAAGTTAAAACACCGGAGAGCAGCGGCAGCCAGTTGTGCCAGCGTTCACTCAACGCGTTCACTCAATGCTGATTTAGTTACTGCTTTGACATGACTACTGAAACTAAGGTCTGTCTCCAGAATCACACCAAGATTCTTGACTTGATTTTTAGTTATTTGACCCCTAGAGTCAAGGTATGCATTCACCTTGAGAACTTCATCTTTCTTATGACTGTTCACTTGTCTTTAACAAGCTTTAAACTTTTCACATACAGTAGAAAATATTTTTTTCCTGTAATATTGAAATTGGTGTGGAGAATTGTGAAATGTCACTACTATCTAAATAATTTTTTTAGCACAAATAACTATGTTGTAATATACTGTATATTGTTGTTGTGATATGAGTGAATGTGATTGATCTGTTTATGCTTGTTTCATCGGTCCAGATACAGAAAGCTGGTGGAGGAGATGCAGAGAGCCTTTAACAAAACCATCATCAAGCTCCAGAACACCTCCAGAATGGCTGAGGAGCAGGTCAGAGACGTCTTGAGTCTAAATTAATTCACTGATGTGTTAGTTCAGTCTGAGTTAGAGTCTGTTCAGATACGATGATGTGAAGATCAGCATCAGTTTCTTCTGCTGTGTAGCTCAGTCTTCCTTAAGTGTCACAAAACACCTGAGAGAATATATCAATAAAAAGTCATGTAAAACAGCAGAGTGAAGGATGAGAAGAACAGAACAGCATCACAACCTCAACAGATATATGTGTGAGTGTGAGTGTGAGAGTGTGTGTGTGTGTGTGTGTTTCTGTGTTTCTCTGTGTGTGAGTGTGTGTGTGTGTGTGAGTGAGTGTCTGTAAGTGTGTGTGTGTGTGTGTGTGTGTGTGTGTGTGTGTGTGTGTGTGTGTGTGTGTGTGTGTGTGTGTGTGGTCTGTGTGAGTGTGTGTTTCTGTGTTTGTCTGAGCCGTGTGTATGTCTGTGTTTCAGGATCAGAGGCAGACGGACTCGATCCAGACCCTACAGGCTCATCTGGAGAACGTGACGCAACTCGTGCTCAGTCTGTCAGTCAGCATGAGTTGACTGCAGCGAGAGGTGATCTGCCTGTTCTCATCAGTTCATAATGACAAAACACCTCCATCAGACACTGTCATTCATATCTCAACTAACTCAATGTCTTTAATCCATCGATATCACCGACTGAAACAAAGCTCTAGTTTTGTTAACAAAATACCCATCTGAAGCAGTGTGACTGTATTACAGATATTTATATTTACGTTTAATCATTTAGCAGACGCTTTTATCCAAATCGACTTACAAATGAAGAGAACAATATAAGCAATCGGACCAACGAGAGAGCAACAGTAAACAAGTGCCATGACAAGTCTCAGTTAGTCTAGCACAGTACACGTAACTAGGTTTTTTATTTTTATTTATTTTTTTATAAATAGAATAGAATAGAATAGGTAAGTGCTAGTATTACTTGGTCAGGTGCTGGCGAAAAAGATGTGTCTTTAGATGTTTTTTGAAAATGGCTAAAGACTCAGCTGAATTGAGATCGGGAGGTCATTCCACCAGCTGGGCACAGTCCAGGAGAAGGTCCGTGAGAGTGATTTGGTACCTCTTTGGGATGCCACCACAAGGCGTCGTTCACTTGCAGAATGCAAGCTTCTGGAGGGCGCATAAGTTTGAACTAGCGAGTTTAGGTATACTGGTGCAGCGCTAGTTGTTGTCTTGTAGGCAAACATCAGTACCTTGAATTTGATGTGAGCGGCTATTGGTAGCCAGTGTAACCTGATGAAGAGAGGAGTGACGTGAGCTTTTTTTGGCTCATTAAAGACCACTCTCGCTGCTGCATTCTGGATCAGTTGCAGAGGCTTGATAACACATGCGGGAAGGCCTGCCAAGAGAGCATTACAATAGTCCAGTCTGGAGAAAACAAGAGCTTGGACAAGGAGTTGTGTGGCTTGCTCTGATAGGAAGGGCCTATTCTTCCTAATGTTGTATAAGGCAAATCTGTAGGACCGGGCCGTTGTAGCAATATGGTCTGTGAAGCTTAACTGATCATTGATCACAACTCCAAGGTTCCTGGCTGTCCTGGAAGGAGTTATGGTTGATGAATGTATAGAGAAGTTGTGATGAAGTGATGGGTTGGCCGAGACCACGAACAGTTCTGCCTTAGCAAGGTTGAGCTGAAGGTGATGGTCATTCATCCAACTAGAAATGTCTCTCAGGCAGGCTGCAATGCGAGCAGCTACCGTCGGATCATCTGGATGGAATGAGAGGTAGAGTTGAGTGTCATCAGCATAGCAGTGATAGGAAAAGCCATGCTTCTGAATGACAGATCCTAGTGACGACATGTAGATGGAGAAGAGAAGTGGACCAAGTACTGAGCCTTGAGGAACCCCAGTAGCAAGAAGTTGTGGGTTAGAAACCTCACCCCTCCAAGACACCCTGAAGGGCCTACCTGATAGGTAAGACTTGAACCACAAGAGTGCAGTTCCTGAGATGCTCAACTTTCTGAGGGTGGACAGGAGGATCTGGTGGTTAAATGTGTCGAAAGCAGCAGACGGATCCAGTAAGATGAGTACTGAGGATTTGGAAGCTGCTCTTGCCAGTCTCAGGGATTCAGTAACCGAGAGCAGGGCAGTCTCAGTTGAGTGGCTGCTCTTGAAGCCAGATTGGTTGTTGTCTAGGAGGTTGTTCTGTGCAAGAAACATAGAGAGTTGGTTGAACACAACTCGCTCAAGTGTCTCTGCCATGAATGGAAGAAGGGATACCGGTCTGTAGTTTTCTGAAAGTGCTGGATTTAGAGAGGGTTTTTTAAGCAGTGGGGTTAGCTGAGCCTGCTTAAATGCTGAGGGAAATGTACCAGTGTGAAGAGAGGTGTTGATAATGTGAGTAAGCACAGGTATGACTGAAGAAGAAATGGCCTGAAGGAGGTGAGTGGGGATAGGATCTAGTGGACAAGTAGTGGGATGACTGGAAAGGATAAGTTTTGAAACGTCCGTCTCCGAGTGTGGAGAGAAGGAGGAGAGAGAGTGTGTATTTGTCGTTATGAAGTTATCATCAGTTTGTGGTGTGGTGAATTGATCACTGATGGTTTTTGTTTTATTTGTGAAGAAAATTGCAAAGTCATCAGCTGTAACAGTTGATGAAGGAGGAGGGGGAGGAGGACAGAGAAGAGAAGAGAAAGTTTTGAAGAGTGTGCGAGAGTCAGAACAGTTGTTAATTTTTTTGTGGTAGTATGTCGTTTTAGCAGTGGAGACATTTGCAGAGAAGGAAGAGAGGTGTGACTGATACACACTAAGGTCGGTAGAGTTTTTGGATTTGTGCCATTTCCTCTCCGCAGCCCTGAGTTTAGAGCAATGTTCACGGAGAACATCGGACAGCCAGGGGGCAGAGGGGGTAACGCGTGCTGGTCTGGATGAAAGGGGGCAGAACCTGTCTAAGCAAGATGTTAGAATGGCGCAAAGAGTGTCAGTAGCACTGTTTGTGTCCAGTGCTGAAAACTGAGAGGGTGATGGAAGTGAGGATGAAACCATAGAGGATAGGAGAGAGGGAGAGAGCGAGCGTAGGTTACGCCGAAAAGTGACATGCAGAGGAGTGTGTGCTGTGTCAGGAGTTAGTGTGAGGTTAGAAGTGATGAGGAAGTGGTCTGAGGTGTGCAGTGGAGTAACTAAAGTGTTGTCAGTGTAATAATTGCGTGTCAAGTCAAGTCACCTTTATTTATATAGCACTTTTAACAATGCAAATTGTGACAAAGCAACTGCACAATATCAAAATGGGAAAATAGTGTCAATAATGTAAAATGACAAGATTAAACACTCAAATTTCAGTTAAAGGCATTTCATTATTGAATTCAGTGATGGCATCGTCCAGCTCAGTTCAGTTCAAAAAGTTTCTGTTCAATCAAGTCGACGATATTGCTGGAAATGAAGTGTCCCCAACTAAGCAAGCCAGAGGCGACAGCGGCAAGGAACCAAAACTCCATTGGTGACAGAACGGAGAAAAAAACCTTGGGAGAAACCAGGCTCAGTCGGGGGGCCATTTCTCCTCTGGCCAGACGATACAGCAGTTCAATTCCAACTGCTGCAAAGTCTGATTGGAGGGCTCAACTGGTTCCCGAGGTCTTTTCCTGATGGCTGTCTAGGTGACGGGGTCCTCACTGGGGGTCTGTCTCTGGGGCTTATCTAGGTGTCCTGGTCTCCGCTGACGTTCAGGGCTGTAGAGGTTGTCTCTAGGTGCTGATCCACCATCTGATCTGGTGAATGCAGTGACCTCGGAATAAGAAAGAAACAGACTAATATTAGCGTAGATGTCAATCTTTTTACGATGTAACAAGTACATCATGTGTTATGGGAAGTGTTCCCGGTTCCGGTTGATCTAATTAATGCAGCCTAACAATCCTTTAACGGATTTGAATAATAGAAGTGTATTAGTGTGTTATGTGTACGCCAGGTTAAAGAGATGGGTCTTTAATCTAGATTTAAACTGACAGAGTGTGTCTGCCTCCCGAACAGTGTTTGGTAGATTGTTCCAGAGTTTGGGCGCTAAATAAGAAAAAGATCTGCCGCCCGCAGTTGATTTTGATATTCTAGGTATTATCAAATGGCCAGAGTTTTGAGAACGCAGCGGCCGTGGAGGACTATAATGCGATAAGAGCTCGCTCAAGTACTGAGGAGCTAAACCATTCAGGGCTTTATAAGTAATTAACAAGATTTTAAAATCTATACGATGTTTAGTAGGGAGCCAGTGCAATGTTGACAGAACCGGGCTAATGTGGTCATACTTCCTGGTTCTAGTAAGAACTCTAGCTGCTGCATTTTGAACCATCTGTAATTTGTTTATTAAGCGTGCAGAACAACCACCCAATAAAGCATTACAATAATCTAACCTTGAGGTCATAAACGCATGAATTAATATTTCTGCATTTGACATTGAGAGCATAGGTCTCAGTTTAGATATACTTTTAAGATGAAAAAATGCAGTTTTACAAATGCTAGAAACGTGGCTGTCAAAGGAGAGATTACTGTTACATAGCACACCTAGGTTCCTGACTGATGACGAAGAATTTACAGAGCAGCCATCAAGTGTTAGACAGTGTTCTAGGTTATTACTTGTGGGGGTTTTAGGTCCGATAATTAACACCTCGGTTTTTTCAGAATTTAGCAGTAAGAAATTACTTGTCATCCAGTTTTTTATATCGACTATGCATTCCATAAGTTTCTCAATTTGGTGCGTTTCACCAGGCCGTGAAGAAATATAGAGCTGAGTATCATCAGCATAACAGTGAAAGCTAACCCCGTGTTTCCTAATGATATTTCCCAAGGGTAACATATAAAGCGTGAAAAGTAACGGCCCTAGTACTGAGCCTTGAGGAACTCCATACTGCACTTGTGATCGATATGATACCTCTTCATTCACTGCTACGAATTGATGGCGGTCAGATAAGTACGATTTGAACCATGCTAATGCACTTCCACTAATACAACAAAGTTTTCTAGTCTATTCAAAAGAATGTTGTGATCGATAGTGTCGAACGCAGCGCTAAGATCCAGTAGAACTAATAGAGAGATACAACCACGATCAGATGATAAGAGCAGGTCATTTGTAACTCTAATGAGAGCAGTCTCAGTACTATGATACGGTCTAAATCCTGACTGGAAATCCTCACAGATATCATTTTTCTCTAAGAAGGAATATAATTGTGAGGATACAACCTTTTCTAATATCTTTGACAGAAAAGGGAGATTCGAGATCGGTCTGTAATTAACTAGATCTTTGGGGTCAAGTTGTGGTTTTTTAATGAGAGGCTTAATAACAGTCAATTTAAAGTTTTTGGGGACATATCCTAATGACAATGACGAGTTAATAATAGCCAAAAGAGGATCTATGACTTCTGGAAGCACCTCTTTTAGTAGTTTAGATGGAATAGGGTCTAACATACATGTTGTTGGTTTAGATGATTTAACAAGTTTATACAATTCTTCCTCTCCTATAGTAGAGAATGAGTGGAATTGTTCCTCAGGGGATCTATAGTACACTATTTGATGTGATAATATAGCTGACGGCTGCATGGTTACAATTTGATCTCTAATAGTATCAATTTTGGAAGTAAAATAGTTCATAAAGTCATTACTGCTGTGCTGTTGGGAAATGTCAACACCTGTTGATGCTTTATTTTTTGTTAATTTTGCCACTGTATTGAATAAATACCTGGGGTTATGTTTGTTTTGTTCTAAAAGAGACGAAAAGTAATCGGATCTAGCAGTTTTTAAAGCTTTTCTGTAGGATAGGGTACTTTCCCGCCAAGCTATACGAAATACCTCTAGTTTTGTTTTCCTCCAACTGCGCTCCATTTTCCGGGCTGCTCTCTTTAGAGTGCGAGTGTGCTCATTATACCACGGTGTTGGACTCTTTTCCTTAATCTTCCGTAAGCGTAAAGGAGCAACTGTATCTAAAGTGCTAGAAAAGAGAGAGTTCATAGTTTCTGTTACATCATCAAGTTGTTCTGAGTTGTTGGATATGCTAAGGAATTGAGATAAATCAGGAAGATTACTTACAAAGCAGTCTTTTGTGGTAGAAGTGATGGCTCTACCATATTTGTAAGAAGGAGTTGAATTTACAGCTTTAACTATATGGAGTTTACACAAGACTAGATAATGATCTGATATATCATTGCTTTGCTGCAGAATTTCAACACCATTAACATCAATTCCATGTGACAGTATTAAATCTAGAGTATGATTTCGACTATGATTAGGTCCTGAAACGTGTTGTCTAACCCCAATGGAGTTCAGAATGTCTATGAATGCTGATCCTAATGCATCTTTTTCATTATCAACTTGGATATTAAAATCACCCACAATTAGGACTCTATCTGCAGCCAGCACTAACTCTGATAGAAAATCAGCAAATTCTTTAATAAAATCTGTATGGTGCCCTAGTGGCCTGTATACAGTAGCCAGTACAAACGTCACGGAGGATTTATCATTAATACTTTTTTCTCTAGATAATTTTATATGAAGCACCATTACTTCAAAGGAGTTATACTTAAAGCCTGTCTTCTGAGAAATACTGAGAATATTGTTATAAATTGTAGCAACACCTCCCCCTTTGCCTTTTGGATGCGGCTCATTTTTGTAACAGTAATCTTGGGGGGTAGACTCGTTTAAAATAATGTATTCATCTGGTTGTAGCCATGTTTCTGACAAACAGAGCAAATCTAGGTTATGATCATTAATCAAATCATTTACAAAAAGTGCTTTTGTAGAAAGGGACCTGATATTCAGTAAGCCAAGTTTTATCAATTGTTTCTGTGTATTGTAAACATTTTTTATTTGTTGAACATCAATTAAATGGTTACTCATAAATAGTTTTTGACGTTTTCTGTATTTTCTAGTTCGGGGAACAGACACAGTCTCTATAGTGTGATATCTAGGTGAAGGAGTCTCTATGTGCTGAGAATTAACTGACTTCTGTGACGTGAGGCGGCTAGCAGACGGTCGGTTTAGCCAGTCTGTCTGCTTCCTGACCTGGGCTCCAGTTAGTCAAGTATGAACTCTAAGACTATGTGCCAAATTTCTAGAGAGAATAGCGGCACCACCCCAGGAGGGATGAACACCATCTCTTTTCAACTGGTCAGGTCTGCCCCAAAACTCATCCAATTGTCTATAAAACCTATGTTGTTTTGTGGGCACCACTTAGACATCCAGTCATTTAATGATGACAGTCTGCTATGAATCTCATCACCCCGGTAAGCAGGAAGGGGGCCAGAGCATATTACACAGCATGTGTAGATGAGGTCCAGTTGGTGAGCAGAGTGTTGAAATCAGTAGCCTGGGGTTTATCTAGGTGGATGTTGAAATCACCAAGCAGTACCAGAGGAGTTCCATCCTCAGGAAAGTTTGATAGCAACACATCCAACTCTTCCAAGAAGTTACCCAGTTGACCTGGGGTACGATAAACAACTACAAAGTGGATTTCAACAGGGTGGGTAATAGTAATTGCATGTGATTCAAATGAACTGTTGCCTGTAAGGGATGGTAGCAGATCAAATTTCCATTCATTTGAGATAAGGAAACCAGTACCTCCACCCCTCCCAATTGTGCGAGGGGTGTGGGAAAAATGAAATTAGTTGAGAGGGCTGCAGAAGTGGCAGTGTCCTCAGGTTTGATCCAAGTCTCAATTAGGGCCATGAGGTTGAGACCGGAATGAGTAGCAATAGCAGAAATAAAATCAGTTTTGTTTACAGCAGACTGGCAGTTCCAGAGACCAATTGGAATAGAGAGTAAAGTAGTAGAGGACAGAGGGACAGACCGTAGATTATTAGGATTGCGCTGCCTCCAATGTACAGTGCGTGATTTACGAGTGTTTGTAGTAATAGTAGAGATTTGAAAGCACATATTTAGTACAATTGACTAGATCAGGTAGATGAGAACAGGTGATACGAGAAGTAAAGAAAGGGGAGAAAAGCAATACTCAAGTGTCTTGCTGGTGTCCTTGCTCGGTGGAGTCGCACAAGGTAGAGTCGATCGTCTTTACCCTCGTAGGTCTTCACCCGAGGGCTGCCGCGGTGTACTAACCAATTATATACTTGCCTAATTACTCGTTATTGAATGCAGCATGACACGCCTTACTACTTAGCAAACCGAAACTGGAAAGTCACGCGATGCGCACGAGAACAAACGCGAATTGAGCGCGTGTTTACCCCGGTAAAACACAGCGACAACCGCGCTGAAATCTAATGAGAAAACGAGACAAAAACACTTACAAACTGCTGTCCACTTCTGCTGCTCGATTGCTTCTACAGATGAGATGCTGCTTTATTAAATGATGTTAAACTAGTGTTTTGTGTCTCCTGTCGCTCTGAGGATCATTTTAACATCTTTAGACCAGGTTCCATTGTGATGCATAACAGAATATTTAAATGTCTTTATTTACAGCAGATGATTATGATTAAAATTATTAGTGAAAATATCAGTGCAAATTCACTTATCAGCACAATAATTAAAAATGTTCCCAGTTATCATATGTTCTGAAATTACAGCACTTTATGAACAAAGATGAATGAATGAGATGATGCTGCTGCTGCTGATGATGCTGCTGCTGATGATGCTGCTGCTGCTGCTGCTGCTGCTGCTGCTGATGATGATGATGATGATGATGATGCTGATAATGATTATGCTGATGATGCTGCTGCTGCTGATGATGCTGCTGCTGCTGATGCTGATGATGCTGCTGCTGATGATTATGCTGATGATGATGATGATGATGCTGATGATGATGATGCTGATGTTCATGATGATGATGATGATGATGATGATGATGATGATGCTGATGCTGATGATGCTGATGCTGATGATGCTGATGAAGATGCTGATGCTGTGTCCCGCAGGTGTCTGATAGGCAGAGCTATATTCTGCTGTGTCTGGTTCTCTGTGTTCTTCTGGGGCTGCTGATCTGTGTGAACTACCGTCAGATATCAGAGAGTCCTGCGGTCGATTCACAGAGGTCCTGCTGTCCAGACAGGTGAGGAGACGACCGCTTCACATTACAGTGAGGAGACCCTGCTGCAGGACTGATGTGATCTGAAGCAGGTAAATCATGATGTTGTGTTGTTTTCAGAGAGCCGTCTGATGATGAAGCTGTGCTGCTGAGACGCAGAGCCTCTGATCCGCCGTCGCTCTCGTCCCTGCAGACGCCTGACAGTGAGTTCATGATGGATTCAGAGAGTGATCAGACTAATGAACGATTAGATCGTGTGTGTTTCTGCAGTGATCAGACACACTGTTAGCAGTGAGGTTTGCAGAGACTGCACTGGATGTCAAACTCTTGCTGTTGTTGCTCTTTATTTCAGGAGGTTCAGAAGAAACCAGCAGCTGTAAGCAGTGGGAAGATTGTCCAGTTAGTAGAAACGTATGATAATGTTTCTGCCTTCATGATGCATTGTTGTAGACTTTGTGTTTTAGATGTAATAAACCCTGTAAACTGCTACATCTTTATGGTGAGTTTCTGTTTCCAGCAGAAGAAACAGAAGGTGAAGCTCAGCAGAGGTCCAGAGACGCTGTCCGCTGATGGGATCCTTCACACCACCGTCGGTCCTCTGGGTTTGGAGACGGACGGCAGAGACGTGATGTCTGAAGGCAGCTCTGAAGGCTCCTCGCAGGCCGACGAGACGCTGTTCTGTGGAATCAGCACCTGTGCTCGTCTGTGTGAGGTGTTACCCGCTCCGAAGAGCTGGACGCAGAGCCGATCGCAGCATCAGCATCAGCATCAACATCAGCATCAGCGCAGCTCCAGACGCTCCCAGCATCAGCATCAACATCAGCCTCAGCCTCCGCAGTGCAGCGGCCCGCCGCCGGTGATACGACCTGCGCCGCACCGGCTCTGAGACTGAACTGAAGACACTTAGAGACGCCTGAGAGAACCAGACTGAAGCGGCTCTGAGACGCCTGGGATCTCTGAGACACTGGAGATGTTCACACACTGGACGCTAAACCCACACAGACCCTCACACCTTCTGTTCAGCACTGAGGCTTATGCAGTTTGCATTGGTTTTTATAATTATGTGCCACAAACTTTCAGACAATCAAAAATAAAACATAAATAATCAAAGTCTTGCATTGATTTTGTTATATTTACAGTGTATTCTGACCCTCAAATCGTTACAAACCCGACTTTCCTTTCAGTGGAACAGATAGAATATGTAATTATCATATACATAAAATCACATTAATTTTCTAACAATGTACATTACATGCAATAGAATGATTTTATATCACAAAACATCTTTGCATGAATATAATGTTGCTTTAGACCAGGGGTGCCCAATAGATCGAACGCGAAGGCAATGCTGGTAGATGGCGCTGATGGTCAGTGGTTCTCACCCGGGGGGCGCGAGATAACTTTAAACTAAAATATAATATTCACTAATGTTATGACTAATATGTTAAATAATGTAAAAACGTATAGCCTATAAATAAATAACAGCACCACCTCTCTACGTATTCTGTGTTTCGGAGCAGCACACCGTTTCTCATCGCGCTGTGTGAAATACAGACTGAACGGCGGCTCTAAACCACTTTATGAGCATATGATACACAAACTACAGCTCTCGGCTGGATAAAAGAAGCCAGTGTCACACTAGTAGCCTAAAGTTTTGATGGACGATGATTGTAATCAAGGTAAAGATGATTACAGTGACATACAGGATCGTGCATTAGGTGCGCGTTGTGTCCTTTATTATTGATCACTGTTAGTGATCGCACTGATCACTAACATCATATTCATGCTTGAATATATCTCAGTATATTTATGTAGTTGAATACAGCGAGTGTTTTATAACGGATGCTCGCGTGTTTTGGAGAGGAGGGGGTCTTGCAGTAAAAAAGGTTGATAACCACTGCTTTAGGTAAATGCAGGCACAGTTCCATGGAGGTACTAAGAATTGAACATTATTTTATTATTATTATTTTTTTATTAAAAATTTAATTAATGCAATATAAAGATACATTCCAACAAGCTTTTTTATTTAGGCCTCTTTATTTTACATGCATTTTATTATTTATTTATTTTTCACTTGGTAGATCTCGGTGAGTTTCTCATTTGAAAAGTAGATCCCTACACAAAAAGTGTGGGCACCCCTGCTTTAGACCAAAGGTTTTGAGCTGTATGAAGCCTGAATAATCACACAGTCTCAGAGAAGTGAACCTTACTGACCGAGCGTCTCTTTAACCCTTCAGCCTCTGCTGCAAACCTCCATCAGATCTGCTGAGATCATCACAGCTGAGGACAAACCACTCCACAACCTTCAACTAACACACACACACACACACACTCACACACACACACACACACACACACACACACTCTCACACACACACACACACACACACACACACAGACACACACACTCTCACACACACACGCACACACACACACACACACACACTCACACTCACACACACACACACACACACACACACACACACACACACACACACACACACACACACACACACACACACTCACACACTCTCACACACACACACACACTGATCTGTCTATATGAGGATTTATTACACATTTATTCTGATGTTATTTCACTGACAGAAGTTCAGCTACAGTATTAATGTCATGAAGAGAAAAGAAGAGACTCTGTAACATCTCACTGTTACTGATTTATCATGCAGCTCAAAGCATTATGGGTAGAATCTCTCGTCAGTCTATTCTGATTCATCAACACAGTTTCACTGATCCAGAACCAACCCAAAACCCAGGATAGAGGTGCTGAGTGAATGTGGTCTGGACTGTGTGGATGAGGCTCATTGTGTCAGAGACGCTGTAGAAGGACAGAGTTCCTGCTCTGTGATCCACAAACACTCCTATTCTGCTGCTGATGGGCTTCACAGAGAGATCAGTCTGTATGTTATTGTGATAGAATGAGTAACTGGAGGAACAGCAGAACAAACTCCAGGACTGATCATTATATCCAAACACACACTCATTAACCCGTCCCTTTCTGCTTATGCTCTTATATGACACTGATATAAACACACATCCACTCCACTCCAGCTCCCAGTAACAGCGTCCACACACACTCTCTCTACACAACACCTGATAATAATGATCAAATCTGTCTGGATGATCAGGATAAGACTGATCTGTGTCAGTGCCAGTAATCACTCTGTTGTTCTCAGACAGACGGAGGAGTTTATTCACTGTGTTCAGATCCAGAGTGAGCTGATGGGAATCTGATGAAGATAAAACACATCAGAATCAGGAATTATGAATCTGTTTGATCTTTTCATGTATCTGAACTCTTCATTGTAAGTGTATCATCAGTGTCTCAGTACAGATGAGCAGATATCTGTGCTAATCATCATTTACATCATCAATTATAAAACTCTTCTTTCTCCTTCTACAGAAGAACATGAACACACTCAGTGAGTTTTTCTGCTGGTTTTCTTACTGACTTACATTGTAGGAAGTCGTTCCTGGTCCTGGGAACAATGTTGGTGAATGTGACTGTGGAAATCAACAGACATGAACAGTGTGATTCTCACGATCCTGCATCCATTCCTAACACATTTCTAATATGATGTTCTCAATGATATCAGATGATGATGGACTGGTTTCTGAGAGCAGATGAATCTGCAGGACTTTACCTCTGTCTGAGATCTTCTTGAGCTCCTCTTTGCAGAAATCCTCCAGTTTGTCTCTCAGCTGATGAACAGATTCTCTCAGATCATCAAAAGAGACGAGAGAACTGAAGAGATCATCATTTACGTCTGTAGATTCAGGAGGAGCTGAGAGAGACTGGAAACTCTACAGAAAACAGAAATCAAACTCATCAGCTCCACACTTCACCCAATAACCTGCTCCAACATCAGATTTGACTGATCTTTAGTAACTCAATCCAGCACTTTCACAGCATCAGCTTCATTCTGCTCATATTCATTATATCACATTAGAGCTACAGATTCTAGTATTTGACACTTACACTATATGTGAACTTTCTAGGAAATAGTTTGTATGATAAAACATCTGCTAAGAACATAAATGTCCATCTAACAGCTCAAGCACATAAATGGAGTCTCATTGTAGAGTTGAGTAGATTTTCTCAGGAAAAGCAGCTCAAAGGCTATGATTAGATTGATCATTATTGATAACTTTAGAGCGATTAGAGACACTGAAACTTCACAAGGACCCTTAAGACACACGCAGGTTTGGTTTGGTTTCAATACACTGAAGCATTGTTCAGTCACTCCAGGATTTCATGATTCTGTGATTGCAGAATTTAATACAAAATCAAGTAAACACAGATTATTTGTGGCAGCTTGCATTTTGGTCTTATTTCCACAATTTTGAGAGGGGTAGGCAATATTGTAAAGTGAGCAGGGATGGACTGACCATACGGAGCAGTGGGACGCCGCTTTAACAAGTGATTTAAAGGGAAAGAAAAGTACTGACATAAGACCCATCTGAGCATAATTTCCAGTGCTGAAACTTAAGGGGTGTCTCTTTTAAAAGAAGATGTGACCATTAGAGGCCATCGGATGAGAGTCTGACAGATGATTATATAATAAGACACTCATGAAATGTTTCTCTATGAGTCTCGAGTCACAGCAGGATCTGCTCAAGTCCACTATGATGCTGTTCTTCTAGATCTGTGTTACCTGCTGCTCAAGTCCACTATGATGCTGTTCTCTGCTCAATCTGCTCAAGTCCACTATGATGCTGTTCTTCTAGATCTGTGTTACCTGCAGGATCTGCTCAAGTCTATGATGCTGTTCTTGTAGATCTGTGTTACCTGCAGGAACTGGATGTGATCCTGTGTGTGTGAAAGCTGCTCCAGCTCAGCGTCTCTCCTCCTCAGATCATTGATCTCCTGCTCCAGTCGCTCCAGTCGTCCTTCAGCTCGACTCACTGCTTGCTTTTCCTGATCTCTGATCAGCCGTATCAGCTCAGAGCGGCTTCTCTCAATGGAGCGGATGAGCTCAGTAAAGATCCTCTCACTGTCCTCCACTGCTGTCTGTGCAGAGCGCTGTTAGGACACACAGTGATTCAGGCTTCAGTGAGTCTGAACTGAGACTGAGACAAACTTCTCTTCTTCTCCAGACTCACCTTATGAGACACCACAGCCTCTCTCAGCTGCTGGAGATCTTTCTCTCTCTGCTGGATTCTCTGCTGGAATGTCTTCTGCGTCTCCTTCAGCTGCTTCTGCAGGACAAACAGATGATAGTGAATCTCACAGAAAACTACTGGCACTAAATCATCATGTGAACAGATGAATCCAGTAAAAGTAGGGTGGGGCAGTTTAAAGGCTAATTATCTAAACCTATAACTAATGGCTGTAGGTTCAAACTCCAGAGGAGGATCAGTGATCATTGTACATGACTGTAAATCACTGAAATCATCTGGTTCCAGATTTACTGAGACAGTTTGTGTGTTTGTCACTGTGTTTAACTTTCTCTATTCCTGACAGATGTATATTTTGTCAAAGAACAGGTAAATAGTTCACTACATTATTTTATGTCGCTTAATCAAAGCTGGAAGACTGTCTTGATAAAGGTTTATGGTGCATTTTCAGCAAACAGTGAAACTCTTCTTGCAGCTGCTGTTCATTTCTGCTGTCGTGTTCAGTGTGAATGCTGTAAGCTGATAATATGGTGCTGATATAAACACATATGAAACACATATTAAATCTAGTGTTAAATACCTGTTTCTCTGTCCTCTGTGCTACAGCTGACACAGTGTCGTGGTTTTTATGTTCATCCATACACAGCACACATATACATTTCTGGTCAGTGCGACAGAAAACCTCAAGGAGCTTCTCATGTTTCTGGCAGATCATCTCCTGCAGTCGTCCAGTGGCTTCAGTCAGATTGTGTCTCTTTCCTTTAAACCAACTCTCATGTTGTTCGAGGTGATTCTGACAGTAAGAGTTCAGACACACCAGACAGGACTTGACAGCTTTGTATTTTCTTCCAGGACAGACGTCACACTGAACATCTCCAGCTCCAGCAGGAACCACACTTTGAAGTTTAGTCTTCTTCAGTTTCTCCACCATTTCAGCCAAGATGGTGTTTTTACCTAAAACAGGTCTTGGACTGAAGGTCTGTCTGCACTGAGGGCAGCTGCAGACTCTCTTCTCATCCTCCTGATCCCAGCAGTCTGTAATACAGCTCTTACAGTAACTGTGTCCACACTGGATGGTCACTGGATCCTTCAGGAGATCCAGACACACCGGACACAAGAACTCATCCTGAGAAAATCTGGCTTCTGCCATTTTACTGCACTAATATAGAGACACAGACACACAACAGCTCAGCCACACTTCATTTTCTCTTTCCCTGAACTCATGTGATTCCTGGTTCTGTGTTTGAGTGACGTGTGTAAAACAGGTGTGTCTCTGAGTCTGTAAAACAGACTCCTCATTCCTGAGTTTAGTTTCAACACACCTGGCTGTTATTAAAGTAAATGCAAAGACCTTGACTAGTTGATTCAGATGTGTTTAAGGCAAGGCAAGGCAAGTTTATTTATATAGCACATTTAATACACAGTGGCAATTCAAAGTGCTTTACATAAAAGGAAGTGAAATAGTCATCACAACAATAAAAACAAGGAATTAAAAAATAATAATAATCACAACAATAAAAACAAGGAATTTAAAAACAAACGTTCTCAAGCTTTGTTCAAACTCTTCTGCACTAAGTGAAAAAACCTTCCAAAACACCTAACTATTCCACTACTTCACCCCTTACTTACGTTGACCATCATAAACCAAACTAATAGAACTCAGAGGTCCTACTTTCAACTGATTAACCAACACACTTGTCTTTCTTTGCCCACATTCTCTTTACCATCACAGCACTTACTTTAGCCTTCTGTTTAAACTATTAAAGGGGTCATATAATGCTATATCCACTTTTACAAGTTGATTGTACTGAGATGTGTGTTGGCAGTGCTGTACACAACCATCCTATAATGATAACAATCCATCCAGTGTTTTTTTTTAATCTCCTAATATGTTTTCCCCTGTCTCAAATCCAGCTGTTCGTCTTGTGACGTCACAAGATCGGAGGCCCCTCCCACGATTGTTGATTGACAGGAGCGTTTCAACACAGACCCGCCCTGAGCGAGCTGTCATCATAGTCCGCCATTGTTGATACGTTGGAGCAGAATGGCGTCTAAGCGATCGTGGTGTTCTGTTCTTGGGTGTAATAAGGAACACAGCAGTCGTTTTGATGTTCCTAAATCAGAACCGCTGAAGACGCAGTGGCTGAGTTTTGTTTTCGAAGGGAATAGTCCCCCAGATCAACCTCAATTCTTTCATGTTTGCGCAAATCATTTCTCACCAGACTGCTTTATTAACGAGGGTCAGTTTAAAGCTGGTTTTGCCAAGAAGCTGCTCCTGAAAAAAGGATCGGTAACAACTATTTGTGTTCCTGCTGCACCTCCAGAAGAAGTGTGTAATGTTTTATTAACCTTTATTTTTGCACTTATAACAGAACCTTCATTTAATTTTTCAAAACTCTAGACACATAATTCACTAGTGGTGGGCAGAGCGAGGCTGAAGCAGTCGAAGCAAATGTGTCGAGGCTTCGAAACATTTCGACACCCGTCTCTACGGTGACACCTATTGGTCATTTTCAAGTATTGCTCTGAAACAGCGTAGACAAAGAAACAGTTAAGCGAATTGATGAATTATAACGTATGCTGTGTTAGTCAAATTCACCAAGTAATTTGGGGGAGTGGTTAGTGTGTTCAACTGGAGTGCTGACTCCTTGGGTTCGAATCCTGGGAGAAGCTATTTTCACAAAATTATAATAAACAATTAAAATGTGTTTTTATTGTCCTGTTCTTGTAAAGTGTTGAAACATCGGTCTGACGTCTGAACGAAGTCGTTGTGAATAAATAAGTGTTATTTTGGTAATGAAAAATAGACAATAAAATACATCAAGCCACAATGTCTTACTTTTTTTTATATATAAAGATTTATTTTTTTTAAATATGAATTGTTCTGCTGTTGATGGACATAGCCTACTTCTTTTTTTACATAGAATTTCTCCAGCCTCACAAAAACCCATGAAGTGAAGATGCGTTAACTCCACTTTTATACTTTGTGGGAGTTAGGTTGAGACAGATGTGCAATTGTGTGATTGGTTCCCGACCCTTTCAATCAAACCCAGAATCGGCAGGTATGCACGTCTCGAAACACTTGTGACATGCCCCGATGCTTCGAATCACCATAGTCACGTGACATGGGTGTTTCGAATCACGCTTCGGAGCAGTGTTTCGAAACATCTGCGCTTCGGGATCTCGACACCGTGTCGAAACATAAGTTTTGCGTCAGCCATCCCTATAATTCACAACTGATGATCAAAATGCACATTTTTCAAAACACTTAACACTTTTTCCAAATGCTTTGATGCTGGATGAGCCCCGGGGACATAATCCCAGTGAAGACCTCGACTTAAAATACAATTAAACTAAAAATAAAACAAATAACTAAAAATATAATAAAATACCTAACTACATAATACTATTATTGTTAGAAATTGCAACAATATTAAAATAGAAATATAAAACATTTAAAGTCTTAATTAAAACAATAAATAAACAATAATATCCTGGCCAGAGGAGAACTGGCCCCCCGACTGAGCCTGGTTTCTCCCAAGGTTTTTTTTTCTCCACTCTGTCTCAGAGGGAGTTTTGGTTCCTTGCCGCTGTCGCCTCTGGCTTGCTCAGTTGGGGACATTTAATTTCTAGCGATTATCGTCAATTGGATTTCACAGATACTATTTAAACTATACTGAGCTAGACAATGACATCTCTGAATTCAATAATGAAATGCCCTTAACTGAAAATTGAGTGTTTAATCTTATTATTATACATTACTGACACTCTATCCTCCAACTTGATACTGTTAAGTGCTTTGACACAATCTGTATTGTTAAAAGCGCTATATAAATAAAGGTGACTTGACTTGACTTGACTTGACTTGATACAATACACATGAGCCAAAGATCTTTTGTTCATTGAACTAAAATCACTGGTTCAGAATGACACGACTTAACATCAAAATATTACTATTTCAAAATACAACTCCCACATTACATCTGAATTGAGTGTCTATTCATTTCATTACAATGATCTAACGATCAATTAATACAACTGCTCAAAATGCTATGTAACTGTTGCATTACTCTTGAAGCATAGATTTTATGTAAAATGATTAACAATATTAAATGTTTAGATTATGAAAGTGAAGCAACTGAGGACTGAGTATGTGCAGGTATGATCAGTTTCAAGATGCCTGTTGTTGGGAGAGAGAAAAAATCCCCAAAAGTCTATATCACTGTGAGTATTTGTCTTTCCTTCAGTACATGTGTTTTAGAGGGTGATAGAGCTGGAAGCTGATGAAAACCATTCATATTTTTGTATGAGGCAGGCTTTACCCTGGCCATGAGATGGATGAGAGGTTGAGAGCCCAGCGGTTGAGAGGGGCCCAGAACCATGTTCTCTGTGGAACCCCCCCACTGAATGTGATTTTGAGGGGCCACACAGCAAAATCAGTGCAAAGGGCCCAGAATTCCTAGCGATGTTACTGACAGCAATCATGGTTTCAGGCCCACCTACAGTTTATCACCTTTACCCCCAGACTCCTCTTTCCTTACTGTAACCCAACTGAGGAGTTTTTCTCCACATGGAGGTGGAAGGTTTTCAATAGGCTCCTCACAAACAAGTCTCTCTTCTCCAGGCTACAGATGATGCATACAATGTCCAATGTCAGGCCTGTATTCACCATACCAGAAGATTTTTTTCTCAAGATGTTTAACTAATGAAAACATCCATTATGATGTGGAAGAGAACCTGTGGCCAAATCCACAAGACAGGGTTGATAAACACATAGAAGAGCAGCGAGGAACACTACAGCTGACATTTTACTGTAGGCCTAAAGTAGTTTTTTCTTATCTTTTTTTTCTTATTTAAAGTATTTTTACGCTTCCTCTCGCTTCCGGCTTTGCTACTGTTCGGACGCTCTTGCTTATTGCTCTGCGCTTTGCTCCCTATTTTTGTTTTTTTTCTCAGATCTCTCTAAGATTTTAACTTCAGCAGATCAGCACAGTGCTCAAACAACACATTTTTTGGAAAAAGAGGACTCTTTGCCTCCCACTGCCAGCAGTTTACATTCCGGAGACAGAAAAATACAGCTGTCTACATTCAAACAGACGAGAGAAAATGCCTCTAGTGGAATCTACTTGCTGCATGAACTGCCACAAAATTCTACAAAGGATTGCGGTTCTTGAAACAAAGTTACTTGCTGGACTTCCAAAACAGACGGAACATACAGCAGATGGTCACCACGGACCCCCTCAGCATACAGCCGGTGAGTCCTGTGAATCTAGTGAATCTCAACAGTTTATACCAAGTGTAGAGGAACAAGCCGAAACTGATCGACGGACTAATCGATGGCACAAACAGGGAGCGAGACCCAAAGGCTCTCGAGACATCAGATTGTCACGAGTATCTCGTATTGCTGCTGTAGCATCCTCTACCCCAGATACGGCTATGACAAGACTTGTACAACCCCCTATACATCTTGAAAACAGATTTGAAGCATTGATGAATGTGGATGAGGAATCCCAAAATATGACAAAACTTGGATCGAATCAGCCAGCAGCTAACATTGCTACTAACCGGCGCTCAATGTCGAGCAGACAGCGGCATTCAGCTCAGAGCGCAGCCGAGCCCAGGACTCTGATAGTGGGTGACTCTATTATTAGAAACATCAGTAGCAGGACTACAACTAACTGCTGCTTTACTCAAGCAACCGTCTCTGATGTGAACAAGGAACTTCAGAACATTGTGATGAAGCACAAGACTGCAAATCGAGTCATCATCCATGTGGGGAAGAATGATATTCGGAAAGGGCAGTCAGAACTGCTTAAGCAAGATTTCAGTGAACTCTTTGAAACACTTCAAAGACATGAAGTTCAGTCGTTCATCAGTGGACCACTCCCAGCAAGGGGAACTAACATGTTTTCACGGTTGCTTGGGCTGAATACATGGCTACAAAGAACCTGCAGTACAAAAGGAGTCAACTTCATGGACAACTTCAATATTTTCTGGGGCCACAGACAACTGTTTAAACTGGATGGCCTCCACCCAAACAAACTTGGTACAAGAGTGCTAAAGGACAATTTCTTTTTCTCCCTCCGTCATCCTTCGGTGGTGTGTGCCAATCCACTCACACACTCACCTGAACAGAATATGAGTGACCACAGGACTTCATATCAGCTTCCGAGTCATCATGTGGTTGAAGAATCCCACAAGGATACTGATAACGCCGCGCAGCCAAAACAAGCACTGCTCATGGACATCCCGGCTGAGCCCCGCCCACAGAGCTCATCACATGCAGACTGTGACGTATTACAACAGCTCCAAGACTCAACACCCAAGGACGACTTTCTGGAAAACAGCCTGGGAAGCCAGGACAACACATCACAGTCACCGGAAACACCAGAGCTAGAGCCCCGCTCACCAGATACACTATCCCTCTCTCCAGCATCTCCACTTCTAAGCTTTTCACAGAAAATGGAGGAACTGGTGTATGCTGGGACCAAACTCTCTGCAAGCCCCCAGATATCAACAAAAAAACGGCGGGCCCCCCAACCACCAAAGACTGCAGGCCCAGCTCTCCCTCCTCCTGTGAGAGCTCTCCGACCGCTGCCTCAACGCCAGGGCCCAAACCCTCCTCCATCGGCTGTAGGTGAACCAAAAACAACTGATAACAGCTCTCAGTGATATGTGTCGGGTCCCCGCTTTATTAACAGCAACATTCACAAATGTTTACAAAACAAGCGGGAACCCAGTATGCCTGTAGCCTTCTCTATTTCTGTTTTATCATGTGATAGAAAGTCTAAGGCCTTCTCAAGCCGTACGGCTGACCCATCTAATCTGCGGCCTGTAATGCATCAATCTAAGATTGCTGTAGAGACAAAATGTAATTCCATCAAGTTAGCATTTTTAAATATTCGCTCACTAAAAAATAAATCATTTGTGATCAATGATTTAATAACCACAAACAACCTGGATTTTATGTTTCTAAATGAAATATGGCTTGAAGACAACTGCAGTGCAACAGTCCTAAATGAAACAGCCCCTCCTAACTTTAATTTTATAAGTGTCTGCAGGACTGTTAGGAGAGGTGGAGGTGTAGCTGCTCTATTTAAAGATGTTTATCAATGCAAGCAAGTGTCATTTGGTCAGTACTTGTCTTTTGAATATCTAGGTATTGTGCTGAAAGGTGCCCCACGCATTCTGTTTATCATCATTTACAGGCCTCCAAAATACTCTCCAGCCTTTGTTGAAGAGTTCACAGAACTGTTATCAATGATTTCCTCAGAGTTTGACTGTTTTGCTATTGCAGGGGATTTTAATATTCATATAGATAATGCTGAAATCAAAACTACAAAAGAAATTATAACTGTTTTAAACACTTTTGACCTGATTCAGCATGTGCATGGACCAACACACAATCGTGGACACACTCTAGATTTACTCATCAGTAGAGGTCTAAACATTTCATCCATTGTTATTAAGGATGTAGCACTGTCTGATCACTTCTGTATTTTCTTTGATATACTGATCTCTGTCACCACTGAATCTAGATCTGTCTCTGTCAGAAAGAGATGCATTAATGAGAACACTAGTGTGCTATTTATGGAGGCTATATCTTCAACACCATGCATTTCTGCAGACTCTGTTGATCTTCTCCTGGATTCATTTAACTCAAAAGTTAAGAATGTTATTGATGATATAGCTCCGATAAAGGTCAGCAAGAAGACAGGCAGACAGAAATCAGTTTGGAGAAAATCAACAGCAGTTCAGAATATGAAAAGGCAATGCAGAAAAGCTGAGCGGATGTGGCGGAAGACGAAACTTGAAATTCACTATAGCATCTATAAAGACAGCCTTCATGCTTTCAATGTGGAACTAGCCACAGCTAGACAGACCTTCTTCTCAAACCTTATAAACAGTAACTTAAACAACACTCGTACTCTTTTTGCTACTGTTGAGAGACTGACAAACCCCCCAAGTCAGATTCCTAGTGAAATGCTCTCCGACAGCAAATGCAATGAGTTTGCTTCCTTCTTTTCAGAGAAGATCAGCAATATCAGAAAGGAGATTGGCACATCTTCCTGTAATACAGAGGTCACACAGATTCGACCGCAATCTCAAAAAGAAGTGACTATGTCTGTTTTTGAAACAATTGATAGCAAAATTTTGGAAGAAATAGTACAGCATCTTAAATCGTCAACCTGCTATCTCGACACACTTCCTACATCTTTTTTCAAAAGTGTGCTTAACAGTTTGGAAGTAGATCTCTTGGAAGTGGTGAACACCTCACTTCTTTCTGGAACTTTTCCAAACTCCCTGAAAACTGCAGTTGTTAAGCCCCTTCTGAAAAAGCGCAATCTTGATAGCACCATGTTGAGCAACTATAGACCAATATCAAATCTTCCTTTCATAGGTAAGATTATTGAAAAGATAGTTTTTAATCAGCTGAACAACTACTTAAACTCAAATGAATACCTGGATAATTTTCAATCTGGTTTCCGTGTGCATCACAGCACAGAGACAGCACTCATTAAGATAATAAATGATATTCGCTTTAATTCTGATTCTGGCAAAATATCAGTGCTGGTACTGCTAGATCTTAGTGCTGCGTTTGACACGGTCGATCATAACATACTTCTAGAGAGACTGGAAAACTGGGTCGGGCTTTCTGGGTTGGCACTTAAATGGTTCAGGTCATACTTAGAAGGGAGAGGTTATTATGTGAGTATAGGAGAGCATAAGTCTAAGTGGACGTCCATGACATGCGGAGTCCCACAAGGCTCAATTCTTGCACCGCTCTTGTTTAGCCTGTATATGCTCCCACTAAGTCAGATAATGAGGAAGAACCAAATTGCCTATCACAGCTATGCTGATGATACCCAGATCTACCTAGCCTTATCTCCAAATGACTATAGCCCCATTGACTCCCTCTGCCAATGCATTGATGAAATTAACAGTTGGATGTGCCAAAACTTTCTTCAGCTAAACAAGAAGAAAACTGAAGTCATTGCATTTGGAAACAAAGATGAAGTTCTCAAGGTGAATGCATACCTTGACTCTAGGGGTCAAACAACTAAAAATCAAGTCAGAAATCTTGGGGTGATTCTGGAGACAGACCTTAGTTTTAGTAGTCATGTCAAAGCAGTAACTACAACCCCAAATCAGAAAAAGTTGGGACAGTATGGAAAACGCAAATAAAAAAAGAAAGTAGTGATTTCTAAATTTACTTTGACTTGTATTTCATTGCAGACAATATGAACACAAAATATTTCATGTTTTGTCTGGTCAACTTTATGTCATTTGTAAATATACATCCTTTCCTGTCATTCAGACCTGCAACACATTCCAAAAATGTTGGGACAGGAGCAATTTAGGGCTAGTAATGAGGTAAATCGGTTAAATAATGATGTGATTTGAAACAGTTGATGTCAACAGGTGATTGTAATTATGATTCGGTACAAAAGCAGCATCCAAGAAAGGTCTAGTCCTTTAGGAGCAAAGATGGGCCGAGGATCGCCAGTTTGCCAACAAATACGTGAGAAAATTATTGAAATGTTTAAAAACAATGTTCCTCAAAGAAAGATAGGAAGAGATTTGGATATTTCACCTTCAGTGCATAACATAATTAAAAGATTCAAGGAATCTGGAGGAATTTCAGTGCGTAAAGGACAAGGGCGCAAGCCTAAGCTGAACAACCGTGATCTCCGATCAGGCGGCACTGCATCAAGAATCGTCATTCATCTATAAGCGATATCACCACATGGGCTCAGGACTACTTTGGCAAACCTTTGTCAAGTACCACAATATGCATCCACAAATGCCAGTTAAAACTGTACTGTGCCAAAAGGAAGCCATATGTTAACAGTGTCAAGAAGCGCCGTCGACTTCTCTGGGCTCGGAGGCATCTGGGATGGACTCACACAGTGGAAACGTGTACTGTGGTCAATGAATCAGTATTTTTTGGGAGGAATGGACGCCGTGTGCTCCGGACCAAAGAATCATCCAGACTGTTACCAGCAACAAGTCCAAAAGCCAGGGTCTGTCATGGTATGGGGTTGTGTCAGTGCCCTTGGCAAAGGTAACTTGCACTTCTGTGATGGCACCATTAATGCTGAAAAGTACATAGAGATTTTGGAGCACAATATGCTGCCTTCAAGAAGACATCTTTTCCAGGGACGTCCATGCATATTTCAACAAGACAATGCAAAACCACATTCTGCACACATTACAAAGTCCTGGCTGCGGAGGAAGAGGGTACGGGTACTTGACTGGCCTGCCTGCAGTCCCGACCTGTCTCCAATAGAGAATGTGTGGCGCATTTTGAAGCTGCGACAACGAAGACCCCGTACTGTTGCCCACCTTAAGACTTGTTTGCAGGAAAAATGGGACAAAATTACACCTGAAACACTTCATCACTTGGTGTCTTCAGTCCCTAAACGTCTTTTAAGTGTTGTGAAAAGGAATGGCCATTACAAAGTGAAATGCTTTACTGTCCCAACTTTTTTTGGAATGTGTTGCAGGTCTGAATGACAGGAAAGGATGCAGACATGAAGTTGACCAGACAAAACATGAAATATTTTGTGTTCATATTGTCTGCAATGAAATACAAGTCAAAGTCAATAACACTACTTTCTTTTTGTATTTGCGTTTTCATACTGTCCCAACCTTTTCTGATTTGGGGTTGTAAATCAGCACACTATCATCTCAAAAACATTGCAAGAATTAGATGTTTTGTTTCCAGTCACGACTTGGAGAAACTTGTTCATGCCTTAGCAGGGTGGATTATTGTAATGGTCTCCTCACCGGCCTTCCAAAGAAGACCATTAGACAGCTGCAGCTCACAGAACGCTGCTGCCAATTCTGAAGAACCAGAAAATCTGAGCATATCACACCAGGGTCCTTACACTGGCTTCCAGTTACATTTAGGATTGATTTTAAAGCTTTTACTCGTTTATAAGTCACTCAATGGCCCCTAAATACATTGCAGATATGCTCACTGAATATAAGCCTAGACCACTCAGATCATTAGGATCGAGTCAGTTAGAAATACCAAGGGTTCACACAAAACAAGGGGAGTCCGCTTTTAGCTATTATGCCGCCCGCAGTTGGAACCAGCTTCCAGAAGAGATCAGATTGCTAAAACATTAGGCACATTTAAATCCAGACTGAAAACTCATCTGTTTAGCTGTGCATTTGTTGAATGAACACTGTGCTACGTCCGAACTGACTGCACTGTATTTTATGTATAATCACATTCTATTTAACTGTTTTAAATTTCATTTTAAATCAATTTCAATAACTTTTTAAAATTCCTTGTTTTTATTATTTTTAATTCCTTGTTTTTATTGCTGTGAATGACTATTTCACTTTCTTTTATGTAAAGCACTTTGAATTACCACTGTGTATGACAATGTGCTATATAAATAAACTTGCCTTGCCTTGCCTTGCCTATTTTGAAAAACCTGTTGTGTTGATTATTTCATCAATAATTTTCAAATTTTGTTTAACGATTCCAGTGTCTGTACTTTTCTCTCTAGTCTATTTCAATAATGCATGAATGTATACAGTAGAACCATAATGAAAGCTGCATCATGTGTTTTGAACAACTATATTTAATGATTGTACTAACAGCTACACAATGAAACTATGAGTATCTTGTGTGTGGGTCATCTAAAGTAATGTTCCTATGATATTTCATAATAAATTAGTATTTTGAACCAATGCTTCTGCAAATGCAAGGCTTCTCTAAAGATATGAACGCAATATGCAAAGTTTTGAACATTGGACGGCCTGTGTTACAAATAATGACTGTTTTGAGTTTTGTGTCTAGAGTTCTGAAAAATGACATGAAGGTTCTGTTATTAGTGCAAAAATTATTGTAAAAAACTGTAATCTTTGCTAATCGCTTGCATGTTTCACCATGAATGTGGCTAAAGTTTACACTAACTTTCATTACGTGAAATCAAGTGTTCATTACGGCATGTTTTCTATGTACGACGTTCTCAATATAATTCATAATCCCACGTTTGTAATGAACAACGCGTTACGGTTATTGTGTTATTATAAACTGTGTACGCTGTGGTAAAGTTAACGTGGTAACAGTACATTAAGTTTACTTTTGTAGATGGTTTATAACGGTGTCTGTTACTGATTAATTAGTAACAAAAAAAACGTGTTGTAACAGTTATAACTGCATGAAGATGAATGGTAACTTTAACACAATACCTGCAAAATACTGTTTACATCCTGCAAATGCATATGATTCAAGACTATAAATACTCTCATTTATGTTTTCCAATATAACAACATAAGTTATGTTATCTGATCACTTATTTGCTTTTGTATAGGCAAGCACATCTGAAGAATTGGACATGGTGCAACATGTGGCCAGCCAAAAGAAACTGTGCACAGTTGGCACCCAGCTGTCAATGAAAACTCTACGTCCGCACTACAAAAGCACAGGTTTGCTGATCCAGATCCTAAATAGTGTGAAGTCATATATTCGGTTTTTGTGGTATTGTCAGTAATAGTATTTATTGAATTTTTAAATTTTATATTACTACACGGTATTAAAATGTCAACTATTATGTAACAGGCACACAGACAACTATGTTATACCCAGATAATGGTGTTGGCCCGTCAATGCCACTGCTATCATCAACACCAATAAAGAGGCCAAATAAGAGATCTCGCTTGGAGCTAGAGGAGGAAGAGGAACACCCTTCTGGAGCCAGCTCAAGTATTAATGTGGAAGAGTCTATGATTCCACATATGATCCAGCTGACTCTGTCACAACCTTGACTGAGCCAACAGATGTGACGTAAGTGACAAGACTATTTTTTGCTAATGTTGCAATCAGTTCGAATGTATTAATATTTTTTTTAATATGTTATGTGTAGTTTGGAAATCATTAAAGTAACTCTTTATTATTCTAATAGACTTGAGTCTTCAAATCCGGTTCATAAGACAGCAACTTACATTGCTTATGAAAACTGCCTGCTGCAGCTCTTTGAGCAGTGCCCTGTGTGTCAACGTGTTACCAATGTACGGAGAAGAGTATCTGGCACATTCCTCGCTGTGGAACAACGCTGCCCACACTGTGACTTCTTCAGAAAATGGAATAGTCAGCCAGTTATACAAAGCACTCCTGCAGGGAACCTCCAGCTTTCTATTGCAGTGTATGCCACTGGTGCCTCTTTCTTTAAAGTTAAACAGGTAGGTTGGTGATTGGTGATTTTAATGTCTAGCCTATAATTTACTATTGCAAGTAATATCAATAAGATCCACCCTGAACATAAATAAATGGACATACTGTCCCTGAAGTCATGCTAAATTAAGGAATCCTCTTTTCTGACCTTAGATATTCCAGGCAATGAAACTGAAAATGATACACTACACCACCTTTCGAATTCATGCCCGGAGGTACATACAGCCTGCAATTGTACATAGCTGGAAAAAGGCACAGGATGGCATGTTGCATCAGCTCAGACAGAAGCAGGACATTGTCCTAGGCAGAGACATGAGGGCAGATTCACCAGGTACTAAATGCTGAACAACTTTACATATTACTGTGAAAGCAAAACATACAGAGTAATAATAATTAATAATAAATTCAAAATGTAATACAAAGTAAACATTAATTTTCTACGTAAAGGTCATTCTGCCAAGTTACTCACTGATGGACTTAAGGACCAGCAGTATTATTGATCTGCAACTAGTTCAGGTGAGTCTAACATTACAGACTTATGCAAGATGAAATGCATATGCAATGTAAGAAATTAAATGTACAGAAAAAAGGCTCAGGGATTGTTTACTATGTACATATTCGCTAACACAACAGGCATTGACAACTATTGTCATATATGCCCTTTATTTTCTAATCAGAGTAATGAAGTTGGAGGGAGCAACAACATGGAGAAAGAGGGTCTGAGGAGGAGTCTTGAGCTCTTGAGGGCACACGGTGTGACTTTTGACAGCATTGTTACAGACCGGCACCCTCAAACACAAAAATACCTGCGGGAGGCAAACATCACACAGTATTACGATGTATGGCACATTGAAAAAGGTATTAGCTCCTGTCTGGGTATGTGTTGTTTATGTGCCTAATGACTGTCATAGTCTCACAGAATGTTTACTTATTAAATAGATCAGTAAAATTATATTACAAAACATTAAGATACAAAACCATACCTTTGATCAGAACTTCCTTTTTATTATATTATTTTATGTTCAATAAACACACTGTATTTTTCTGCATGTCTGACTTAAAGTTTGTTTATATTTTTAGGAGTATCAAAGAAACTGCTGAAGATTGCTCAGAAAAAAGACAGTGAAAAACTGCAGAAGTGGTATCGCAGTATAAAAAACCATATATATTGGACAGCGGCTTCTTCTTCAACAGGGCCAGAGCGAGTGGCAAAGTGGACGTCAATTCTTAATCATATCCGAGACATGCACACACATGATGATCCCATTTTCCCACGGTGTTTGCATCCGCGACGCACTACAACGGAGAAGAGCAAGTGGTTGAGAGCAGGTGTGTTTACCCTATTAGCAGTGCCATTGTAACTCATGTTTCTATGTGCATACGACAGACAGTACTGTTTTTTCCTTGCATTAAATTATGAAAAAAAAAATTTCAATATAAAGTTTAATAAGTTCCAATTTCCCACCAGGGACAACTGCCTTCACTCGATTAGAGAAGATCCTCAGAAACAAGAGGATTCTGAAGGATGTTGAGAAACTGAGCCCTCACCATCAGACCTCATCACTGGAGGCGTTCCACAGCATAATTCTGCGCTTTGCGCCAAAGAATGTTGTCTTTTCTTTTCTGGGAATGTTATGCAGGTAACTCAATATAATAATTGGGAAAGGAGTGTATACACATTTTCAAGCATGCAAGTGTGACCTAAGTAATGTTTAACCATGATTTCTTCTCTACAGACTCTACCTGGCAGCCCTACATTTTAATGAGAATGCTGGGCGTCCCCAAGCCACAACGGCAGCTGGGGAGCCACAATTTAAGGTGGTTTTCCCAAAATACAAGAAAGGACAATGCTCTGCAAAGCCAGTGAAAGTAGAACCAACATTCCGTGAGTGTTACAACTTTTATTTAAATGCAAAATAGTCATTGTATGTACAGACATAATATCAGAAGCTGAACATAAATACATTTTGTAAAAAAAATAAAAAATAAAATAAAAAAAGACACCTTATAGACAATTTTATTTACAAAACCATGTAGCCACAACACTAAGTGAGCAACCCAACTTCAGCGTAAACAGAAAATAACAAAAAAAAAAAATATATATATATTTGTACAGAGTACGTGTACAACCTGTTGGAACTTATCTTTGAGAATGTGGTGGTGGACCCAAGCCCATATATGGACGATATCCTGAAGATCTCCATACCTGAGGATCTCACGTCCCAGTTTGACAAAACAGACAAACAGGAAGTGATAGACAGCTACGTGTCTAGGTTTAATCAAGGGCAGGTCTGAACCCTACATATTGTCCCTGAACATTAGGGAACTCTGCCCTTATTCGTCGCACCACACAGGAGGGCAGCACAACCCTGATTCTCCAGCCCAGAATGCCCCAACACAAGCTGACGAAACTTCTGTAGTCCAAAAACCTGTAACGGCTGAGGAAATTCAAACATTTTTGTTGTGTAAAGTAATGTTATTTAATGTCATAATTGCATTTATTTATTGCTGTTAGTTTTTTTGTCAATTATTTTTGCTGTTACAGCATTTTTTTTTTTGAATAACATATTGCAAACCTCTGTGAAATTCATTATTTCTGTCAATAAATGTTAGTCCAAACTGTTTTGTGTCTATTCATTATTTAGTATTTAACAGAGGTGGGGGCAAGTCACACATGTTCAAGTCTCAAGCAAGTCTCAAGTCCCTACCATCAAGTCTCAAGGAAGTCTCAAGTCACAGTACAAACAAATCAAGCAAGTCAAGTCAAGTCAGCGGCTCACCTCAAGCAAGTCAAGTCGAGTGCTGATATAAGGGTCAAGTCAAGTCAAGTCACAGTATCAAACAGGAACAAATATATTTTTGTCACACGACCTTATTAATTTTTCCTCAGAAATTAACTTTTTTAATTATACATTGTAAATAATGTTTTAAATATAACATTTTAAAAATAGGCAAAATACTACTTTGTATACAGCTAAGTCTGTAATTGAGAAAATATTGATAAAAATACAAGATAAAAATATGTATCTCATATTTATGTTATTGTCACAGTCACCAGTTGAACTGCACTGCATTTCCCAGCATCCCTCTGGCCACTCACCTGCACTCCATCATTATCACTCACACCTGACCTCTATCAGGGAATCCTCCACACCTGTTACTACCAATCATGCTTCCTATATAACAGCACTCAATCCAGACACTCATTATCTGGTCTCGAGGTTACAAGCTCTTCTTCTGTCTTATCACTTACCTGCTGGATCCTTGAAGCCCTGTGGATGTCTTCCTCAAGTTGAGGTTGCTGAAGGGAAAGATAAGGACGATTAATTCCTCAGTTTATTAAGCTTCATTGAAATCTGAGTTATATCACTTACCTGTTGAGGTTATCTTCAGTTTGTTTAATAAAGAAGCTTTTACCTTACTCACCCTCGTATGCCTCTCCATCCAATGTGTGACAGAAGACCAGACCTTAAAAGAGAAGGTTTCAGTTGACCTGAATTGGCATGGATTTTAATAGTGATCCTCCTGGGGAGTACCTGCTCCATCTTCATCAAGACGGTCGTTCTCTGGAGAGTTATGTGGAGGAGTTTGTGGAACATGTCTATTGCGTGAGTTGGAGCGATTCTGTTCTGAATTACATGTTGCTGGATGATGACTTGCTAGTTACCCTTATGCTTCCGGATGCTGGAGAATTGTCTCTGGTGGATTTTGTTAATCGAGTCCTCCAAGTAATGGGTTCCAGTTTCTATGTGGGTGAAGCGGACGAAGAATCACATGATGTCTCTCCAGTTCCGTCCTGTGGCGGGTGGATCGCTCAAGCTCACCTCAAGCCCCCACCTGAATCCTCCACATCCTTATTCTTCCCTCTACAGATTACTTCCGTCCTGATATCCACTCCATCGGGCCCTTCAAAGTCATCACCTATCATGGCCGCTCATCAGTCAAGTTTGCCGGGGGCTCCAAAGCCAAGTCCACCGGCCGCCTACCAATTCAGCTCGCCAGCCACACCGAAGTCACCACCTGTTAAGCCCATCAGTCTAGAAGCTACATGCCTGGCCAGTGGTCCAGACCACACCAGTCCTCCGGTGTTGCCCCGAGCCCGGAAATGGGTTTCAAACAGTGCTGACTTGGGGGCTAAGGTTGCAGACCCATACAAAGATTGTCATATGGATCCCCTTGAGCAACTATGTTCCATCTATCAAAATGGCCGTCCCCTAGAGGAGTATATCCATGAGTTCCTCACCTGCTCACGGCAGATTTCTCTTGACCGGTGGACCCTTCTGGACTGTTTTTGGAGTGGTTTGGATGAAGAGATTGCTCAGCGGATGCCAGGGGCCGGGTCCAGCTGGACTCTGCCCGATTACATCAACCTGGCTCGGTTTGTCAGATCCGGTCTTCTCACTATCAGCCCAGCAGCATCATCCCTTCGTCCCATCCATCTCAAGCCAAGTCCACCCGCCGCTGACCAATCATGCCCGCCGGCCGCCACTGACTCCAGCGCTGCACACGCTCCAGTGCCAGCTCCTCGAAAGCACCTTGCTGGGGCTGTTCCTCCACAGTGCCCTCCGGTGCCAGCTCCTCGACAGCGCCCTCCGGCTGCCGCTGACTCCAGCGAAGAGCGCCCTCCAGTGCCAGCTCCTCGCAAATGCCTTCCAGTGCTGTCTCCACGTAAGCGCAACCCCATTTGTGATTCCAGCCAACAGAGAGAATCCAGTTCTCTTGCCCCGGCCAGGAGTGCCGATCCCAGAGAATCCAGTTCTCAAGCCACGGCCAGGAGTGCTGATCCCAGAGAATCCAGTTCTCAAACCATGGCCAGGAGTGCCAATCCCAGAGAATCCAGTTCTCAAACCACGGCCAGGAGTGCCGTTCCCAGAGAATCCAGTTCTCAAGCCACGGCCAGGAGTGCCGATCCCAGAGAATCCAGTTCTCCAGCCACGACCAGGAGTGCCAATCCCAGAGAATCCTGTTCTCAAACCACGGCCAGGAGTTCCGTTCCTGGGGAATCCAGTTCCCCGTTGAGCCCGGGAAGGACACCTGATCCCTATTCCAACCCTCCTACATCTTCACTGGTCTCGGCCAGCTCCGCTCCTGAAGAGCGCCCTCAAGTGCCTGCTCCTCAAGAACGCCCTCGAGAGCCCATTCCTCAAGAACGCCCTCAAGCACTCACTCTTCTAGAGCCTCATTCTGTTACCAAGACTGGCCCAGAGAGGGTCTCAAATTCCAAGATCCCAGCTCCAGAACCAGTTCTAGTGCTCGAGTTCGTGCTAATGCTAACGTCGGTCCTAAAGATCAAAGAAGCCATTCAAGAACCCCTTGAATGTACCGCCTTGACCAGAGAGGTCTTCGGTGAACCTATGGCTTACCCTATTACTGCCGTAGTAACCATAGGCCACGGACAGATTACCAATGTTTCAGCTTCATCTACTCCGCCCTGGTGGGCTTCGTCTGCTCTGCCCTGGGGGGCTTCGGCTTTGCCCTGGGGGGCTTCGGCTTTGTCTGCTCCGCCCTGGTGGGCTTCGTCTTATCCACCCTGGTGGGCTTCAGTTCCACCCTGGTGGGCTTCGGCTTCATCTGCTCCACCCTGGCTGGATTCCTGCTCTATTTTCCCTCCATGGATAGCCATTGCATGGACCGGGCACTCCATCCCTCCTGGTTCCTCGTATGCTCCGCCTCTGGAGCGTCTGAAAGCCGCTCCTTCGAGGGGGGTACTGTCACAGTCACCAGTTGCACTGCACTGCATTTCCCAGCATCCCTCTGGCCACTCACCTGCACTCCGTCATTATCACTCACACCTGACCTCTATCAGGGAATCCTCCACACCTGTTACTACCAATCATGCTCCCTATATAACAGCACTCAATCCAGACACCTTGTCTGGTCTCGAGGTTACAAGCTCTTCATCTGTCTTATCACTTACCTGCTGGATCCTTGAAGCCCTGTGGATGTCTTCCTCAAGTTGAGGCTGCTGAAGGGAAAGATAAGGACGATTAATTCCTCAGTTTATTAAGCTTCATTGAAATCTGAGTTATATCACTTACCTGTTGAGGTTATCTTCAGTTTGTTTAATGAAGAAGCTTTTACCTTACTCACCCTCGTATGCCTCTCCATCCAATGTGTGACAGATAAATTGAGTTTGACCATAATTTTTCCTCAGAAATTAACTTTTTTTTAATTATACATTTTAAATAATGTTTTAAATATAACATTTTGAAAATAGGCAAAATACTACTTTGTATACCGTCTGTAATTGAGAAAATATTGATAAAAATACAAGATAAAAATATGTATCTCATATTTATGTTATTGTCACAGTCACCAGTTGAACTGCACTGCATTTCCCAGCATCCCTCTGGCCACTCACCTGCACTCCATCATTATCACTCACACCTGACCTCTATCAGGGAATCCTCCACACCTGTTACTACCAATCATGCTTCCTATATAACAGCACTCAATCCAGACACTCATTATCTGGTCTCGAGGTTACAAGCTCTTCTTCTGTCTTATCACTTACCTGCTGGATCCTTGAAGCCCTGTGGATGTCTTCCTCAAGTTGAGGTTGCTGAAGGGAAAGATAAGGACGATTAATTCCTAGTTTGATAAATTGAGTTTGACCATAATTTTTCCTCAGAAATTAACTTTTTTTTAATTATACATTTTAAATAATGTTTTAAATATAACATTTTGAAAATAGGCAAAATACTACTTTGTATACCGTCTGTAATTGAGAAAATATTGATAAAAATACAAGATAAAAATATGTATCTCATATTTATGTTATATTGAGTTTGACCATCCTAGGAGACACAAATAATATTTAACAGATGTTTGAAAATGATTTTGCACTAAATATCTCCAGCAAAGACTGGGATTCAGTCTGGGAGCACGCTAAAGAATTTCAGTGTGCAACAAAACATGCTATTCAACTTATAATAATATGCTGACTACAAATCACCCCTTATATCAGAAATAAAATGGACCCAAAATTGTCATCGGATATAGACACCCTATTTGGACTGTTTGTCAAACTATTGTCATCATGACTCAAAACAAGAAGCCTATTGCTGTTAATGTTTATGTATCTTCCCCTCTAACTTAACGATTTCTTTGATTTTATCTTAAGAACTAAATTGACAGCTGTGCATTTAAGGTCTGCCTAAGCTTTTTGTTTTTGTTTTCTGTTTGTTCTGTTGGAAAAAATAATTAAAAAAATTGAATATAGAAATATGAAATTAAATGATAGACCTACTCTATGACATTAATGCCGTCAGTAAGTGGCGGCAAATCACTGCTTTATCACAGAAGCGTTCATTGAACTGATTCATTCAAAACAGTTGATTCGTTCATGAACAAGTAAGAATGGGCCACTGATTCACTGAACCGATTCGTTCAAATCCATGGATTCGTTCAGTATTCAGTGTGTTGCTTAGAGACGCGTGTAACTCTAGCTGTGGGCTGAACGAAACTGTTGGCAGCCACGCTGAAAATATTACTAAATATCGTATATTATAAATATAAAAACTCATACTATGGCCATTTTGACAACATGTCTTGGATTTTGGGTGCAAGAGAAACATCACTAATCGATAAAACAAACTTTGGTTTCCGTGGTACAATTCCATATATTGATTTACAAAGAGGGATACTTGACACTAAAGCACTGTTTTGAGATACAAACGCCAGCGAAATTAAAGTTTGACGTCGTTAATTACAAACACGAGATTAATAATTTAAGAGTCTCTTGCTCCCTGTATTTGGCGCGCTATGTGTGTTCTGTGCTCGTGCACGTGTCATGAACATGCTTGCGTTTTGTTGACCAAATTATGTCGCAGTGATTTATAATAATTAGAGTTGTTATAAAGTCAAGTTCTGCCGAGTCATGAAGGTCAAGTCAAGTCTCAAGTCCAAGTCAAGTCGAGTCATTTTCTTTATTTAGTCAAGCAAGTCACAAGTCCTTAAATTTGCGACTCGAGTCAAGTCATGTGACTCGATTCCCCCACCTCTGGTATTTAATGCTGAATGGCATGTTATGTGGCTTTTAAAAATTACACTACAGATGATCAGTTACCCATAGTGAACTTTATGCTTTGCTCTGCAGTCGCTTATATTATAATAGAAAATGATGACTGAAATGAATCAAAACATAACTTACCCTTGTATTCCCCTCAGACCTAAAGGCCCATAGTCTGCTCTGTAGATGTTTAATGCATTCTGAAGTGAGAACACATTTAAACAAACAGGTTCCAAGCCTGGATGATCAACCATACATTGAGGTGGATTTTCCAGCTGCTGTAATCTTCTTAAAACCTACAAATTATGAATATGCTAACTGCCCTGAGATTTTTACAAGATGATTGCATGATAGCAATACAATTTAGGAAAAGTACTGTACCTGTGGTATCTCCCTGCAGCATATATTCTCAGCCTTTGTAGGCATTTGCCCACAATTTCCACACAGACACGTATAACAGGAATATCAATGTAGTTACAATACTATAGATGTACTTGAATGTTTTCTTAAAACATTTTCGTACTGCACTGGACGTTAAAGTACATACACTGCACTGCATGCTTCAGCCCTGACAGTTGTACCTAACACTACATAGAGAACGTTGCGCATCACTGACAAGCCTACATTTAACGAAAAAAAGTTTTTCATGACCATTAGCTGTAACATCAATCTATCAATGAACTATACATCAGTAAACACATAGCGTTCGTGTCTCACTACGCTACCCTGCCAGTACATACAAAGATAGATCAAAGTGACATTACGTTAACCAACCATTCAGAAACGTCCTTTTCCAGCCTTAATTGTCGAACTTCTTCGGGGCCATCATCTTGTTCCGGGTCTGACTCCGGTTCAAATTGATATGGTTGCACAGTGTCCTCAGAAACTCCCGCTGCCATTCTTCCACCAAAAGATACCCTCAACTGTTGTCAAGGCAACACTCCACGTGTGTTGTGTCACGCCCCACAGAGCAGAGGGGCGGGATGAGCAGAGCATATGATCATTTAAAGGCACATGCACTGAAATGGCGTGCTGAACAGAGAGCTGTTTTTGACCAGGTAAAATGAGTGTTTTCTTACAATACTAACAAGAATGTTTAATTAAAGTATATTACAAACTCTTCATTTAGACCCTAAAGAATCATATTAACTTGTACAAAAATGGCATTATATGACCCCATTAAAATGATATAAAAATTGATTTAAAATGAATTTAAAACAGTAAAGAACAGAAAATGATTATATATATATATATATATATATATATATATATATATATATATATATATATATATATATATATATATATATATATATATATATATATATAAAATACAGTGCAAGATGTAGCACAGTGTTCATTCAACAAATGCACAGCTAAACAGATGAGTTTTGAGTCTGGATTTAAATGTGGCTAATGTTTTAGCACATCTGATATCTTCTGGAAGCTGGTTCCAGCTGCGGGCGGCATAATAGCTAAAAGCAGACTCCTCTTGTTTTGTGTGAACCCTTGGTGTTTCTAACTGACTTGATCCTAATGATCTGAGTGGTCTGTTAGGTTTATATTCAGTGAGCATATCTGCAATGTATTTAGGTCCTAGGCCATTGAGTGACTTATAAACGAGTAAAAGTACTTTAAAATCAATCCTAAATGTAACTGTAAGCCAGTGTAAGGACCTGAGGACTGGTGTGATATGCTCAGATTTTCTGGTTCTAGTCAGAATCCTGGCAGCAGTGTTCTGGATGAGCTGCAGCTGTCTAATGGTCTTCTTTGGAAGGAGACCATTACAATAATCGACCCTGCTGGTGATAAAGGCATGAACAAGTTTCTCCAAGTCTTGACTGGAAACAAAACATCTAATTCTTGCAATGTTTTTGAGATGATAGTATAATAATAATAATACATTTTATTTAAGGCTCCTTTCTAACCACTCAAGGTCACTGAACATCAGGAAAAATAAAACAACAATAAATAACAATAAATAGCAATAAAAAGAGAAGCAGCAGTTACAAAATAACCACATTAAAATAACAATAGGCAAGAAGAAAGAGAGAGAGAAGGGAAGAGAAAGGAAAAAAAAACCTGCTAGATGAGTGTAGACAGTCATCATGTAGGATAAGCTATTCTGAATAAGTGAGTTTTAAGTTTAACTTTAAATTGGGATAAAGAGTCTAAATTACGTATGTTAGCTGAGAGAAAATTCCAAAGGCGAGGAGCAGCACGGCTGAAGGCTCTATGACCAATGGTGGTTAAACGAGCCGTGGGTGTATGGAGAAGACCCAGTGAAGAAGAACAAAGGGTTCTAGAAGGAGTGTAGGGCTGAATGAGATCTGAGAGGTAACGTGGAGCAAGGTTATGGAGAGTTTTATACATGAGAAGAAGAATTTTAAATTCAATGCGAAATTTGATGGGAAGCCAATGAAGTTGTTGAAGAGAAGGAGTAATGTGTTGTAAAGATGGAGTCCGGGTTATGATACGAGCAGCAGAATTCTGAATCAGCTGGAGTTTATGGAGAAGCTTGTGTGGTAAACCAAATAAAAGGGAATTACAGTAATCGATGCGAGAGATGACAAATGAGTGAACAAGAATGGCAGTACTGTGTGGGGTGAGAGAGGAACGAAGGCGAGTTATATTACGAAGGTGAAAATAACAAGACCGGGCTATACTATTAATGTGAGCTTCAAATTAAAGGGTGCTGTCAAAGATGACCCCCAAGTTCCTAACCTGGCGAGAAGGAGAAACGGAGGAACCATCAATGGATAAAGAAAAACTACAAGATCTAGAAAGACTAGAGTTAGTACCTATAAGAAGTGCTTGAGTCTTACTGCCATTAAGTTTAAGAAAATTAGCAGAGAACCAACTTTTGATTTCATGGAGACAGTTAGTAAGACAGACAGGTGGAAGAATGGAGTCAGGCTTAGTCGATACATTAAGCTGTGTATCATCAGCATAACAGTGAAATGTAATACCAAATTTAGAAAAGATATTACCAAGTGGGAGGAGATAGATTAGGAACAATAGAGGACCTAGGACAGAACCTTGAGGAACGCCACAGCTAACAGGAAAGGGTTGGGAAAACTTTTTAGTTGTACTTACTGTGTACGGTTAGAAAGATAAGAAGTGAACCAGGCGAGAGGAATACCAGAGATACCAATAGCAGATAAATGATTCAACAAAATATTGTGTGAGATAGCTGCGCTCAAATCAAGCAGAACGAGAATAGATAAAAACCCACCATCAGCAGCCATTAGCAGATCATTAGTTACTCTCACCAAGGCGGTTTCCGTACTATGCTTGGAACGAAATCCTGACTGAAAACACTCATATAAGTTAATGTTACTAAGGTGATCCTGAACCTGTGCTGCAACTGCTTTTTCAAGGATTTTGGAAATGAAAGGAAGATTTGAAATGGGACGGAAGTTATCTAGATTGTTGGGGTCTGCATCAGGTTTCTTAAGAATTGGGGTTATAGCAGCTATTTTAAAAAATGATGGAACAATTCCAGGACTAAGAGAGGTATGAACAATACGAGTTATGAGAGGAGAAAGAGAAGGACGACAGGCTTTTACCAGGTCAGTTGGTATGGGGTCAAGCAATCGTGTAGGAATTAGATTTGTAAATGAAATTAGAAATTTCTAGTTCAGATGGCAGGGTAAAAGAAGAAAAAAGAATAAGAGGGGTATCGGTTGAAACACTGTGTAATGGATTACAATATGGATTAGCCAAGAGGCCAAATGTTGGTGAATAGCGCTTATTTTGTCACTGAAAAAAGACATAAATTCATCGCATTGAGCAGTGCAGTACAGGTGAGCAGGAAGGCTGTCAGGTGGTTTCAGGATACGATTTACAGTGGAGAATAAAGCTTTATTATTACTTTCTCCAGACTCAATTTAGTGTGAATAAAACTCATATTTGGCAGC
Organism: Schizothorax lantsangensis; assembly: GCA_027422415.1. Classification (NCBI taxonomy): domain Eukaryota; kingdom Metazoa; phylum Chordata; class Actinopteri; order Cypriniformes; family Cyprinidae; genus Schizothorax; species Schizothorax lantsangensis. Next base: position 126,809 of record JAPDDO010000266.1, read on the forward strand.
AGAAAGAGTATCTTTATAAAAGTGAACATGTTCGTTATACAGTTCTCTATATACCATAAGTCCAGTTCGTTTATAAAGGCGTTCCAAACGGCGGCCTTTAGTTTTTAACTGGTGAAGTTCCGGCGTAAACCAGGGTGCAGAGTGAGTGAATGATACAGTCCAAGATTTGAGAGGTGCAAAATTGTCCAGGAGCTGCCATAATTCAGAATTATAAAAGGAGACCAGATCATCAGAAGAAGAGAGATGGTCGCTATATGAGAGGTTGGTGATTGCAGCAGTAAAAGCTGAGGGGTTGATCTTTTTTATATTACGGAATGTCATAGAACATTGTTGTTTGGATCTAGAGAGTGTAACATTAACATTGAAAGAAAGCAATTTATGATCTGATATGGGTATTACAGTTGCTGTACAGTCCAGAGGTGTAACACCCGAACAGCAAACGAGGTCTAGAGTTTGGCCTTTAGAATGGGTTGGAAAGTCCACATATTGATGGAGACCAAAACTGTCCAGGCAGGAATTAAAATCCCTTGTGAATGAGTTACTAGCACTGTCCACATGAATATTGAAGTCACCCAGTAGAATAATATTAGGTGATAGGGTACACAGTGAGGTTAAAAATGCACAAAATTCATCTAAAAATGTAATGCAGTATTTGGGTGGCTGATAGACAACTGCTAGAACTGTAGGCGTTGGACCGCTGATTGATAAAGCAACTGATTCAAAGGAAGCATACGTTGATACAGTCAACGGAGATGCTTTATAAATCGATTTGTGAAGTATTGCTAAACCTCCGCCACGTCTGGAGATACGAGGTTGCGAAATATAAACAAACCCAGGGGGACACGCATGATTCAACTCTAAAAAGTCATTCTCTTGCTGCCAGGTCTCAACCAAACAGAAGAAATCAAACTTACAATCATCCACAATGTCACTGATGAAGAGACCCTTGTTAGAGAGTGAACGTATATTAAAAAGTCCAACTTTGAGCTAATTTCCACCCAGTGAAGAGCTAGCCGATCTGGCTAGGCTGGCTAACACGCTCTGGTCAACAGTCCGCTGAGTGTTCCTTACGGCTCGGGGACCTGAAGTCCAGAATTTTAAAGAAAAAAGTTAAAACACCGGAGAGCAGCGGCAGCCAGTTGCGCCAGCGTTCACTCAACGCGTTCACTCAATGCTGATTTAGTTACTGCTTTGACATGACTACTGAAACTAAGGTCTGTCTCCAGAATCACACCAAGATTCTTGACTTGATTTTTAGTTATTTGACCCCTAGAGTCAAGGTATGCATTCACCTTGAGAACTTCATATTTCTTATGACTGTTCACTTGTCTTTAACGAGCTTTAAACTTTTCACATACAGTAGAAAATATTTTTTTCCTGTGATATTAAAATTGGTGTGGAGAATTGTGAAATGTCACTACTATCTAAATTATTTTTTTAGCACAAATAACTATGTTGTAAAATAGTGTTCCTGTGGCTCAGTGGTAGAGCATTGCGTTAGCAGCGCAAAAGGTTGTGGGTTCGATACCCAGGGAACACACATAGTGATAAAACATGTATAGCCTGAATGCACTGTAAGTCGCTTTGGATAAAAGTGTCTGCTAAATGCATAAATGTAAATGTAATATACTGTATATTGTTGTTGTGATTTGAGTGACTGTGATTGATCTGTTTATGCTTGTGTTTCATCGGTCCAGATACAGAAAGCAGGTGGAGGAGATGCAGAGAGCCTTTAACAAAACCATCATCAAGCTCCAGAACACCTCCAGAATGGCTGAGGAGCAGGTCAGAGACGTCTCGAGTCTAAATTCATTCACTGATGCATTAGTTCAGTCTGAGTTAGAGTCTGTTCAGACACGATGATGTGAAGATCAGTCTTCTTTAAGTGTCACAAACACCTGAAAGAATAAAATACAAGTTCGGGTGTTCTTTGCCCAAGAGAGCAAAAGAGAGCGCATCCCTTCGGAGGGAGAATGAAGATGAGAGGTCCTGAGGTCATGAGAATATTATGTTGTGTAGATCTGTTGAGCGTCTGCGTCAACGTATATCTGTCTCGTTTGTTGATTAAATCATAAATTTAGGCGTTAACGATCATCCCAGACCATGTCCAGATAGGGAGTTTTTTCGTCCTGTTTCGGTTGAGTTATGGTTAAGTGATAAGAACCAAGTGAAGTCCCGTTTTAAACCACATTCAAGATGTTCTCCTCCAATTTCTCCTTGTTTTAAAGGTCTCTTGAGATAAGGAGGTTTTATGGCAGGAAATCGGAACTCAGGAATGTGCTCGCAATTATGGTGTGTGTGTGCGTTCTCGCTCCCCAAAGCATTACATAAAAGTAACTAATTACCAGGGAAAGTAACTATTGTGTTACTTTTTTAGGTGGTGGTGCTTAAGATATTGTTTGCCATTTAGTGTTTCTATAAAAAAAGGGGGAAAAATGATAAGAGAAAACTACTACAAATTCTACTACTAATAACAATATAAAACGCACCAAGGATTAATGAGCTGCTGGGTTCATGAATATTAATCATGTTGTCTGCGTTCGCTCGAATTGATTTGCTGAAATCTAAACAGGGATGATAATAGGTGAGCGCCAGCCAATGAGATTGTCGTTTGCGCATTAGTTCCGCCCACTAACAGAGAACCCAGCAGTTCTTAAAAGCTGAAGAATTCCAAAGGAACTAAGGAAATTTTCCAAAGGAAAATACAACAAAATATTGTTTACATGTAGCACGTCAATTCTGTGTGTGTGTGTGTGTGTGTTTGAGAGACAAAGCGACGGCGAGTCGTGCACATTCACACTAGAGTTTATGGTACATCAAATACAGCTACACTGCGCATCCATTAAGATGAACTGAAAAATAAAATCTAATAAATTATAGTAACGCCACATTTTATTGTCAGTAACGGTAACGGCGTTGTAACGGGGGAAACAGTAATTTGTTTGATTACACGTTACTGAAAACAATAACACCGTTAGTAACGCCGTTTATTTATAACGCCGTTATTCCCATCACTGATGTTAACTATGGTTTCACTAATAATACACATATATTGCATAAAGCATCCATATTTGTCCATGCCCATGTTGATTAGAGTATTAAAAACTTGAAAAGTATTAATTTAAGGTACATTTAGAACAGATAAAAATTTTAATTTTACCTGATAAAGTACAGACTATAGAATGAATGTGCATTTTCAATAATCCAGTCTGCAGTTTTTGTTCAGACCAATGTCGAAAATCCACCCACATAAACCCGTTTTAAATAATATAATAATTTATACTTCTGACTCATCCCTTTTCTTTAAAAAAAATGGTTTAAATGTTCAATTGTGAGGTTTATCTTTTTATAATTTATTTAGTTTTTTATTAACTTGTATCTCAACGGTAAATCATTTGCTATTTCGTGGTCTACAACATGAAAGAATAAAAGTGTCTGCTAAATGAATAAATGTAAATGAAAGAATCCCATTATAACATGCAAAATGTAGAAACATTGGACACAATGGGGCACCATTGTGCAGCAGCAAGCATCACAACAAAAAATAAACCTCAAGGTTGATCTAGGTAAATTTGTGCAAATGTATATTTGCCTGGGGCCCCCAATTCACTAAATCCACCCCTGCACACACACACACACAAAGTGTCCTCTTCTTCAAAATGTCCTCTTCCTGGTTTTCTAGTCTAGTCTAATGAAGCTGTTATTGTTCACAGTGAGTGTTGCTGGCTCTGTGGTGAAGGTTTCTCTGTAGTAAGGAAACAGTGGCAGTGGAGGGAGAGGAATGGGACACATGTAGTTAGTAGTGCTCATACATTATGATGACCAGCTGCTGACCGGAGAAATCTGCTGTTTCTACTGTTGGCTTTTTCAAAAAGTGTACCTACACTGTAAAAAATAAATGTATTTTTACAGTGAAAAAAACTGTAGAATTTAACAGTAATATCACATTTTGATAGGAACTATATAAAAGCACAAATTGAGCGAAGCCATCCTTAACTTCGACTGTACAGAGCAGCGCCGGAAGCTTGAACCTTGAACCTTGAACTGGGAAATTCCATAAAAATGCATACATTGACACCAAATGTACATTTTACCTGTTGTTCAACTGATTATATGTGTGACTGGAAAAAAATAGCATTTCCCTTTAATTAAATGTAATTGTTATGTATTATTAACCTTACATGTCCTTAAAAAACTTACATACAGTATATAATGTTTTTTTTAGAGTTGGGAAAAAAATATTTTTACAGAGAAAAAAACAGTAGAATTTAACAGTAATATCACACTTTGATCAGAGCTGTGAATTTCCATAAAAACGCATACATTGACACCAAATGTAGCCTACATTTTGTCAGCTATTTAACTGATTATAATACACTATATTGCCAAAAGTATTGGCACCCCCTTCTTTAGAACAGAAAAATGCACTTCCAAATCTGTGGCAACAACGATGGGAACATAATTCATGTATTTAAAAATTGTATTTCCATCTCTGTTGCAACAGTTTTGAAAGTGTCTTAAATGACTGAACCCATATGTACAAGTCATTGGTGTTTGGTAATGATCATTATATGGTTTAACATTAAGATTTTTACTCATAGAAATTACAAATGTAGTCAAACCTGTTCATTAGAAGGGGGCGACCCAATACTTTTGGCAATATAGTGTATGTGTTACTGGAAAATGCGTAATTTGTGGTGGCACAGGTGAGACGTCCCCACCACATTTTGCCAAGGAGCAATTTTGTCCCCACCACTTTTTGAAACACCTGGCTGCACGAATGTACCCAATAACGATTTTAGGTAGCAGAGCATTCATATCATTCATTAAAGAGGCGATCAGGCGCTGGAATGTGTTGTTTCTGAAAACATACTGAGTGCTCGTTGCCGCCGTTATCAGTGGCTGAAGGCAACAGTCAGTGTTCCCTTGTGCTCGTGCAGTCTTCACAGTTCACGCAGAGGAGCACTTCAATCAGTCTATTATCAAGTATTATTAATCAATCTATTGCAGAGACCCTGAATTTGTTGTGGTGAAATCACAAAATAAAATGCACACAAACGTGTTCGTATTCTTGATATACAATCATGGATTAACATCTTTGGTTTTTATGATGATAAAAAAAAAAAAAAAAATTTTTTTTTTTTACGAGATCGGATTCGAACCAAGAACATCTAGCTCCTTCAACAAGGATTCAGCCACCAGCCCATTGAAACACAGCAGTTGTATTAATGATTTTAAGAAAATTAGATGTCAATAAAATAAAATCAATGTACAATTGAAATCGATTTCTGTACATCATGTTATTTTTTCTGCAATCGTTATTGCACATATTTCATATTTCACAACTTGTTGGCAGAGGCCATTTACATTAGCTCTACACACCAATGTCTGGTTGGCGTAGACAACACTACAAAAATTCAACAAACTAACTAAAGTCTCAGCTGGCGTAGGGCGTAGTGCATTAAGGGCAGCCTTTGATAAGATCGACCCGAGTTCAAAGGGCATAACGTTAAACTAATTTAACACTGAAATGTATTTCTTTCCACAAAATACAGGGATATGCTCTACATGCTCTTTAACAGTCTGACATAAAAAAATAATACTAAAAATAGAGAAATAACTCAATTAAAAATGCTTTTGAAACTGACATTTAATTGCTCCTTTACAAAATACACCAAAACAGAAAACCGCTTTTGTATTCTTAAACACATTTCATTGTCAAGGGCACTTGACATCAGGTCAAGTATTTATCTTAACATCAAAACAATGTACATTCCATTGCATTCACAATCTAGGACAGTGGTTTTCAATCCTGTTTTTGGGGACCCACCGCTCTGCACATTTTGCATGTCTCCCTTATTTAACACACCTGATCCAGATCATCAGCTCATTAGGAGAGAGATCCATGAACGGCACTGTGTGGCCGTTTCTCAATATGCGTTCTTGTCTGTACTTGTGGACTTGTGAAACGTCATCAGTTGTCGCCCAAGTACTGTTCCAATTCAAAGTTCACATCTAGCCAAGTACAGTTAAAATCCCCGGATGTGTCCTTGCTCTGCCCGTTTTATCAAGGATGCATCAGAGGTGACTTGTGCGAACTTGAGGCAGCCAGGTATCCCAGAATGCATTTTGCATCAATCAGCGAGCGTTAATGGTAGAGGGGAAAACCCCAAAATTTCAAAATATTACTTTTATTGTGTAATGAAATGCCGTTCTAAGAGTATTTCAGGCGAGAATGTAGTTGTTTAAAACTCAAATCTGCGGTTTATTTACATTTAGCAGACGCTTTTATCCAAAGCGACTTACATTGCATTCAAGCTCTTGCTTTCCCTGGGAATCGAACCCATGATCTTGGCGTTGCTAGCGCCGTGCTCTACCATTTGAGCTACAGGGAAGCTCGTCTTTTATGCATAAAGAGAGCGCCTATTTGAAAATTAGTTTAGCCGATTTCAGAGACGTGAGTTACAGGCGATCAGCGGACGATATCATTCGTTTTGGGTAAATCTAACAGGCAATCTTTGGTCTCGTGAATCTATTATTTCTTCCAGGTCATGTCGTTTTGGTTGAGCACAAAGTTATTTTTCATAAATTATTTATTTATTAATCGTAATACAGCGCTTACTTTGTTAACTTGACTGATTTGTTTGCTTTTGTCTTTATTTCCTATTACGTCTCTTATACTTTACTTTTATAATGGCTATTATTGTTCATTAAAACTGACATTTAACAAAAAAGGCAGAGTTGTGCTTGTCATATTGCATTTTATTATACAGTGAATCAGAGCATATGTGCACATATTACCTAAACCACATATTAATGTTTTATATTTTTAAAATGAAAACGAAAAGAGGGTTGTGTTTTATATTTTGAAGAAAATGAAAAGGCAGTGGTGTTTGATATCATTTCGTTTTATTGTAATGCGTGTACGCCTTGCATGAACCACACTTTTGTGGCAATTAATATTTTAAATGAAACAGAAAAGAGGCAACGCTGTTTGATATAATATTTATTTTCACTGTAATGTATGTACGTTCCCTGAAATACATTTTTGCGGCTATTAATATGTTTACATGAAAACAAAAAGAGGCAGTGGTGTTTGATATCGTATTTAGTCGTATTGTAATACAGGCGAGCTGACTGACGTTATCAAGTACACTGCTGTTCCATTTGCAGAATTACCTAACTTGTGTTCTCCCGTCCTCAGGAGATCACACTCCCGAGTCGAACTTGCGAAGTCTGACTACCGAGGACACAAGTCCGAACTTTGTGTACTTGGTATTGAGAAACAGCCTGTGTGTCAGATAAGAGAGACATACAAAATGTGCAGAGCGGTGGGTCCCCAGGAACAGGATTTAAAACCACTGATCTAGTAGGCATAACTACTCATATTCATTTTTGTCCATTTACTGGCGTGCAGTATGGAAAACATGCACCGTTCAACTTGTCACGTCATACAATAAAAACTATAAACGTGGCCGTTTCTATGTTTGTAGGCGTGGGGTGTTTTTAAATCATGCAATGAAAAGAACGGCCTAACCTCACTCCTAACCTTACTGTGACTTGAGCAAATCAGGACCTGCAGAGACTTTAGGCTTGTTTGAGATGAGCAAAATCTGTGCAGAACTGATCACCGGTGCTCACCGCGAGATGCATGCCGGTTAGAAAAGTGTCCGAGTTACATCCGACTTGCTCTGATGTCATACTTACGTGTGCCAAAAAACTCTCGCGAAAGAGGCGGCTGTGTTGGATTGCTCTCCACCGACTGCGCTGTTCAAAAGCATGATGGGAAACGACTGACTGATGACACAGCTTAATGCTCATTGGTTCAGACAACCGTGATGTTACGTTCTCTACTAAAACGTTTTATTTTTTTATCTGGTTTCATGTGATTATGTATTTAAATTATGCATGAATATTCCCAAACACTATATCAGTGCGATCTCTGTGTGAGAGATATGTGATTGTTGTCATATTTCTATAAAAATCTAAAATACATGTTTGTATTAAATTAAAAATGAATGATAAATACAGCTTTCGTATGGAAAATAGCAAGCACTTTGAGTGTCTTGTTCATCATATTTATTTTCATATAAAAGGAACAGAACTGAAATTATATCATATTAATCAGCAACACAGCACATGAGTGAGAATAACGCAATATCTGCCTTTGATCTCGTAGGTATCTGTTCCACTTCAAGAGATCAGAACTGTTCATCTTGACTGCGCTTATTTCACTCCTCCCCAACATCTCAGGCAAGGTGAGGTGCATCTCAAACAAGCCTCTTGTGTGTTGCAGTGTTGCCAAGCCCGCGGTTTTCCAGCGGAATTGGGCTACATTAACACTGTTGCCACGGGTTGTTTTTCATGTCCGCGGGTTTAAGCGACCCCAATAATGTGATATTTAGCCCCTAAAATGCGAATTTTACCAGGAGAACCCCGCCAAAAAACATTACCCCACCGGAACGCGATTTTTACGGGGGGATTCCCCTCGAAATGCAATTGGGCTAGTGTTGAGTAGCAATTGGGCGGGTTTTGTTGTGAAAACCTGGCAACCCTGGTGCGTTGCCTGTTTTAGCCAATGTGTGGTGCCAATAATTCTGTATACATTCCGTCACGCTTTCCCATTGGAACAACTACCTTATTTTTTGTGCCAGCGTGGGATTAAGTGCTGCGTTTTCATCTCCACTGGCAGGTAATATCTTGATTGACTTAATAATGATGAACTTAAGCCTTGATTCGTGTCTCGTTTTTCTTATAGCAATGTTCAAATCAAAGATGGCGACGGCTTTCATTTACATCAAAGAGCGACAACAACAATCCACAACACGTAGAAGTATGCAGTTACCGGGAAATATTTTGTATTTTTGATTTTTAAATCGTCTCCAAACTCAGAACGAGGTCTGTGGCATGTTGTCTAAATTTATCTGTAGCAACCCAAATTTAGCTACCCTCTCATTGTGTAAACCTGTTTCATTTAAAAAAAAAAGCAACATTTCTCAAGGACACTTGGAGTAATGTGCGAAAATTGGTCAATAAACAGAAAGAAGAAGGACACGTGGAAAATGGTATGCATGTTTAAATTCACTTTAACTTCAAATTGAAATTCTTACAATTGAGATGTTTAACCATCTTTCGCTTTCTCTTTCTTTTTCTTAAGGGACCAAGATGCAGAATGAATTGGAGTTGTACCTGTTGGTCTGTCCAAACCCTTGTGTATGGAAGACTTTCAATGCAGTGATGATATTAATTGGATTTGTTGATGTTGTGTTTTATACAAGGATTTATAGTAATGATAGTGTCTATTGTGGATTATACAAGCATTGTGAGAAGAGTTTTATGTTCTTAATGGGCTTTGCCTTTTTTTTTATTTTTTTTTATGTATTTATTTTTAATTTTTAAATGGTTTAAATGTTTAAATTATTTCATATTTTACTACGTGTTAGAACCTAGTGATACTTTTAAGCAATGTATGTTGGTATTGCTGTTTTAAGTTTGTAAGATTGGTGTTATTTACAACATAAACTTTATTGCATTACATGAAAATAGAGGGGGACTAATTAATATTGATTGTCTGTAATAAATTCATTTTTGTGAGTGTGACATATTTACGTGATACACTATAACTAACAGCCTTAAAACATCACTTTTTTATCTGTCATAGCTTAATGTAAAATTACAGATGTAAGCCATAATCATTATACCATATGTATGTTATATTTCAAATCATTGCAACTCATTTTTACTAGTGAAACATTTAAACTTAAGGTGGAATTTTTAAAATAAAGTGCTGTACATATAATTCAAAATTATGGTCCATTTCAGTTCATTTCTTAAAATATTGGCTGACACAAGTTATCTCAATTTACAGTTGAAATGTGTTAAACAATGATTTAAACTTTATTTCAGTTTACAGTCAAAACATGCTTTCTTAAGTAATGGGTTTACATGTTATGCATATCTATAGTCAAAATTGGTTTAGTTAAGTAACTGTTTAACCTTGTTTTTTACATCTACAGTTAAAATATGTTTCATTAAATAAGGCTTCAAACATGTTATTTAAATTTTCAGTCAAAGAATGGTATTTTATTTTATTTCTTAATTACACAGACAAAACGTCATTTCAGATTACACTTTAAATATTTCATTGTATTGTATGGTCAGTGTACCATTTCTCATGTTGCTGCATAAACATGTTACTTCAATTCACGGCGTATCACCGTTATTCTCATTAATGGCAAACGTTTGGCACCCTGTGCTGCCATGCATTGCACCTTTTTTTTTTTTTTACAGTGTACATTTTTGGATGGCCAAAATCCATTCAGCTTGAAATAACATTTCCCGCTCTGATCTATTTCACTGTCTGACTGACAGTCAATCAATTGTCGATTTTCGAAATCAAATTTAGCGTTATTTTCAGAAATTAAAGAATGATAGAGAGATTAAAGTGAAGTTCTGGTAGAAATGGAATCCAAACGGTCTCTTTCTGGAGCTAAAAAAGGATGTTTTGACTGCTATATACATAATATTCATTACTGTAGTATTAGTACTTGTTTTAATAAATGCAGTGATGCCATGATCACAGACAGACTCGTCATGTTTGGGAAAATTGAGCCAAATTTAGCATTACATTAAATAATTACAGACCCAGATCCAATGTCTAATGCAATAAAGTTTTTTTGTGATCATCAATCAGGCCTTAAAAACAAACAGAACAGCCTGCATTTCTTGTCATTTGTGCATATTTGTATGTTTATTTTGTTTATGCTGTTTAATTTGAGTTTTTATGTATTCTTCACTTATGTTATTTTATTTATTTGTGTTTCATGTATATATATTTACTCAAGCTCACTTGCACTCCTATTTTATTTTTTTAAATCTGTTAAAATATTTTTATATATGTATGTTGAATGTGTTTCACTTAATACACATTTATGCTTATGTAAGGCCGTATTTTTCCGGTCCAAAGGCGGAATCCAGCGGCCTGGGGGAAGGTTATCTGCGTGTATGTCTTTTCTTGCGCTTCTGGAAAAAATCACTTGATTTATTAGAATTTTTGTTTCTAATTTAATTCTGACTCCTTTCTCATTTAAATCTGACTCCAATTTCAAGTATTTATTGAATACAAACTGCGATGATAATTTTAAAAACTGATCATAACGTCCGTTGTGTTACAATTTAAATATCTGATTATTCTGGACTCGCTATACTTTCAATTATCCATTCACTGGGGACCTAATGTCTCTTTTGAGCCTAGCGTCGGCCGACGGCGCCGGTCTCACGATCACAAATTCGCCAGTCTGATGTTAATCAGAGGGTGTAGGTAGACTAATACCTAATTGTTAGCCGCCAACTGCTTGCTTATGACAAAAAGTGTAGTTTCCTTAGTCTTTTCCTGTACAACTTTCTAGCATCAGTGATAGACAGAAATCTGAGGTCTCCGATGACGTGCCTACTGCTCCGTTTATTCATGAGCCTTCAGTTTGACCTATCCTGGCCATAGATTTGCGGTAACAAAAGCCTCCTCACAGTCTAATAGTCATAATGATTTCAGCAGAGTCTGAAATAAATCAAGAAATAACATTTATTTTGCCAGGCATAATAAAACATCAATCAAAAGAACAAATTCAATTAGTAAAACGAATACAGCAATTGAAAAAGAATGTAACTAGAATTTAGGTACACAACTGGTCAATATAAAACATAAAACACAAAATAAGAAAAGTAATGTTGAAATAATTTCAAAGAGTCAGCATACCTGGCAAATAGAGAGACACATGGCAATCGTGTTGGAAGTTCTGTTTACAGATGCTTCCTTGAATGTTTTGCCAATCCTCTTTAAATACTCAAATCAAAACAAAAGCAATCATAAATTTAGCATAATAAAAGTCTCACAGGACCTTTTGCTGGGACATGAAATTACCTGAAAACCATATCTAACCTGGGGTAGAAAAAAATAACATCTGGCAAAGACCTTATCAGGGACACAACCCATACCAGAAGAACAGAATTTTTCTCAGATTTGAGATCTTTATTTTTGGTCTGTTCTATTGATATGGGATTGAGATCATATTTCCAATCGCACCGAGACTGTAAGATTGATACCAAACATGAAAAGTTTACGATCATGAATTCTGAAGGTATAGTAAATGTTTCGTGTAAGTATAGTAACTTGAGTTCCTGACACTTCTCTGTCAACCTTTGGTGACCTGGACCATGTGCCCAGGGGGGAAGGATGGGTGAAGGGACCGATAAGCAAATGGTCTTTCTCCCAGATCTTCTTGTCTGCTTAGAGGGTTTATTGTTTTGTGGCATGACATTTGCATTGCGAGAGTTCCTGAGTGTTTGGCTTCACGAGGGGATCGAAGCCCCCCCTACACTTAAATAGTAATATTTTCATTTTATGTGCTTTCTCTTCAGTTGTCAAATTGCTATGAGCCTAAGAGCCAGCACTGGGTGACAGAAGAAACTATAACGAGCTTGATTTGTCTTCGGAGGATCTGCACAGAGGAGGAATAAAACCCATCACCTTTGTTCATCAAGTGGGTAGAAGATTTAATTATATCAGTCAGAGAACAGAAATAACATTAAAATATAATTAAAATGAATTTATTAAACATGACAATATTAATTAATCATTCATTATAATATTAATACATAATAACAATAATAACTAAATGCTTAACTAAAAGTGATTTCCATCAACACAAATGTAGGTTGAGAAAAGCACACTCTGATCTTACTGTCTATGTGAGGATTTATTAACACATTTATTCTGATGTTATTTCACTAACAGAAGTTCAGCTGCAGTATTAATGTCATGAAGAGAAAAGAAGAGACTCTATAACATCTCACTGTTACTGATTTATCACACAGCTCAAAGCATTATGGGTAGAATCTCTAGTCAGTCTATTCTGATTCATCAACACAGTTTCACTGATCCAGAACCAAACCCAAACCCAGGATAGAGTGGCTGAGTGAATGTGGTCTGGACTGTGTGGATGAGGCTCATTGTGTCAGAGACGCTGTAGAAGGACAACACTCATCACCTCCCTTCCTGCTGATGCTCTTATATGACACTGATATAAACACACATCCACTCCACTCCAGCTCCCAGTAACAGCGTCCACACACACTCTCTCTACACAACACCTGACGCACACCATCAAATCTGTCTGGATGATTAGGATACGACTGGACTGTGTTAGTGCGAGTAATCACTCTGTTTCTCTCAGACAGACGGAGGTATTTATTCACTGTGTTCAGATCCAGAGTGAGCTGATGGGAATCTGATGGAGATAAAACACATCAGAATCAGGAATTATGAATCTGTTTGATATTTTCATGTATCTGAACTCTTCATGTTCAGTGTATCATCAGTGTCTCAGTACAGATGAGCAGATATCTGTGCTAATCATCACTTACATCATCAATTATAAAACTCTTCTTTCTCCTTCTACAGAAGAACATGAACACACTCAGTGAGTTTTTCTGCTTGTTTTCTTACTGACTTACATTGTAGGAAGTCGTTCCTGGTCCTGGGAACAATGTTGGTGAATGTGACTGTGGAAATCAACAGACATGAACAGTGTGATTCTCATGATCCTGCATCCATTCCTAACACATTTCTAATATGATGTTCTCCATGATATGAGATGATGGACTGGTTTCTGAGAGCAGATGACTCTGCAGGACTTTACCTCTGTCTGAGATCTTCTTGAGCTCCTCTTTGCAGAAATCCTCCAGTTTGTCTCTCAGCTGATGAACAGATTCTCTCAGATCATCAAAAGAGACGAGAGAACTGAAGAGATCATCATTTACGTCTGTAGATTCAGGAGGAGCTGAGAGAGACTGGAAACTCTACAGAAAACAGAAATCAAACTCACCAGCTCCACACTTCACCCAATAACCTGCTCCAACATCAGATTTGACTGATCTTTAGTAACTCAATCCAGCACTTTCAGAGCATCAGCTTCATTCTTCTCGTATTCATTATATCACATTAGAGCTACAGAGTCTAGTATTTGACACTTAAGGTCTCTGCACACTGAGTCCAAAATTTTCGCACGTTAAAAAATAAATATGACCTCATGTTGTGTCAATCACGTTTGCACACTGCCTCCGAAACTTTCGTCCGTCAAAAAAAATTCGGATCAGGTTCGATTTTCTGCGTTTTTGCATTCGTAGCATGCATTTTGATAGGAAAGGATGGAGAATACGAAAAAACGGAAAAACGCATGTGAAAATTTCGGACTCAGTGTGCAATGACCTTTACACTATATGTGAACTTTCTAGGAAATAGTGTTGGGGAAAAACAGTTAAAACCCATGGACCAGTTATGATGAACAAAGACCAGGAGTCAGAGTTGCGATTAATTAAAGAAATTGACTGAAGACATAGTTTGCAGTTTCATCCGCAGAAGTCTGCTTCATTACTCTCGTGGAGTTCGTAGGCCGACCTGCTTTACAATACAAGAATCACCTCAATTATACCCTGACAGAGGTTGCTAATTACGTCAATGCATAAGTCATCAAAATTCTGATTGGTTCTAAAACCTAGATAAACCTAGACAATTTCCACATATGGACGCAAGCTTGAAGCATATCTTCTGATGACTATTTTGGTGACAAGTGATCAGAGGTCAGACGCGATATGTCTCTCCAAAGACGTATATCTGATACGCTGGACATTGCAGTTGAACGTTTGTCCTGGGACTGTCTGAGCTTCTCCCTGTACAGACAGATACTAACACACATACGCAGAGAAACACTTATCTTACTTCAAGGTTGCCTCAGCCCTACACCTTATTGGGCATGGTTACACACATACAATGAGAGCAGCTTCTTAGAGAGTAGAAAGGCAGACTAAAGCCATATTCAACTTATTCTTTAACATGCATAAATGTTACTTTGATTAATAATTATTCAAGAAATATTACAATTAATATTATTAAGAAGGCCATTGTAGATCTGCCATCCACTCCTTCAATAGTTTGGATGATAAAACATCTTCTAAGAACATAAATGTCCATCTAACAGCTCAAACACATCAATGGAGTCTCATTGTAGGGTTCAGTAATTTGCGCAGGAAAAGCAGCTCAAAGGCTACAGTTAGATTGATCATTATTTACACTGAAACTTCACAAGGACCCTTAAAACATGCTCAAGTTGGGTTTGGTTTCAATACGCTGAAGCATTGTTCAGTCACTCCAGGATTTCATGATTCTGCGATTGCAGAATTTAATGCAAAATCAAGTAAACACAGATTATTTGTGTCAGCCTGCATTTTGGTATTTTTTTCCACAATTTAGAGAGGGGAGGCGATATTGTAAAGTGAGCAGGGATGGACTGACCATACGGAGTAGTGGGACGCCGCTTTTACTAGTGATTTAAAGGGAAAGAAATGTACTGACATGAGACCCATCTGAGCAAGATTTCTGGTGCTGAAACCTAAGGGGTGTCTCTTTTAAAAGAAGATCTGACCATTAGAGGCCATCAGATGAGAGTCTGACAGATGATTATATAATAACACACTCATGAAATGTTTCTCTGTGAGTCTCGTGTCACAGCAGGATCTGCTCAAGTTCACTACGATGCTGTTCTTCTAGATCTGTGTTACCTGCAGGAACTGGATGTGATCCTGTGTGTGTGAAAGCTGCTCCAGCTCAGCGTCTCTCCTCCTCAGATCATTGATCTCCTGCTCCAGTCGCTCCAGTCGTCCTACAGCTCGACTCACTGCTTGCTTTTCCTGATCTCTGATCAGCCGTATCAGCTCAGAGCGGCTTCTCTCAATGGAGCGGATGAGCTCAGTAAAGATCCTCTCACTGTCCTCCACTGCTGTCTGTGCAGAGCGCTGTTAGGACACAGTGATTCAGGCTTCAGTGAGTCTGAACTGAGACTGAGACAAACTTCTCTTCTTCTCCAGACTCACCTTATGAGACTCCACAGCCTCTCTCAGCTGCTGAAGATCTTTCTCTCTCTGCTGGATTCTCTGCTGGAGCGTCTTCTGCGTCTCCTTCAGCTGCTTCTGCAGGACAAACAGATGATAGTGAATCTCACAGAAAACTACTGCCACTAAATCATCATGTGATCAGATGAATCCAGGAAAAATAGGGTGAGGCGGTTTAAAGGTTAATTATCTGAACTGATTATCAATGGTTGTAGGTTCAAACTCCAGAAGGGAAGATTGATTATTTAATACCATAGTTCATGAATTATCATGTGTGATTAAAGCCTGTTTCACACTACAAGTGTAAGTATTATGAAAGTGAAACTGACACAGATGTAGAGCTTCACACTTATAGCATTTCTGTGTAATTAAACTGCAGCTCTAGACAGAAAATAAATGACTGAAGTGAAGCTATAAATGTCTAAAATCATCTGGATTCAAGTCAGATTTACTGAACAGAAAGAGTTTGTGCAGCAGCTGTTCATTTCTGCTGTCGTGTGCAGTGTGAATGCTGTAAGCTGTTAATATGGTGCTGATATAAACACATATGAAACGAGTGTCAGCAATATTTCATCAGTGTCTAGTGTTAAATACCTGTTTCTCTGTCCTCTGTGCTGCTGCTGATACAGTGTCGTGGTTTTTATGTTCATCCATCGTACACAGCATACATATACATTTCTGATCAGTGCGACAGAAAACCTCAAGGAGCTTCTCATGTTTCTGGCAGATCATCTCCTGCAGTCGTCCAGTGGCTTCAGTCAGATTGTGTCTCTTTCCTTTAAACAAACTTTCATGTTGTTCAAGGTGATTCTGACAGTAAGAGTTCAGACACACCAGACAGGACTTGACGGCTTTGTGTTTTCTTCCAGTACAGACGTCACACTCCACATCTCCAGCTCCAGCGTAACAGTCATCAGAGAGTTTAGTCTTCTTCAGTTTCTCCACCACTTCAGCCAGCATGGTGTTTCTAGCTAAAGCAGGTCTTGGACTGAAGGTCTGTCTGCACTGAGGGCAGCTGTAGACTCTCTTCTGATCCTCCTGATCCCAGCAGTCTGTAATACAGCTCTTACAGTAACTGTGTCCACAGGGAATGGCCACTGGATCCTTCAGCAGATCCAGACACACCGGACACAAGAACTCATCCTGAGAAAATCTGGCTTCTGCCATTTTACTGCACTAATACAGAGACACAAACACACAACAGCTCAACCACACTTCAGTTTCTCTTTCCCTGAACTCATGTGATTCCTGGTTCTGTGTTTGAGTGACGTGTGTAAAACAGGTGTGTCTGTAAAACAGGTTCCTCATTCCTGAGTTTAGTTTCAACACACCTGGCTGTTATTAAAGTAAATGCAAAGACCTTGACTAGTTGATTCAGATGTGTTTAAGGCAAGGCAAGTTTATTTATATAGCACATTTCATACACAGTGGCAATTCAAAGTGCTTTACATAAAAGGAAGTGAAATAGTCATCACAACAATAAAAACAAGGAATTAAAAAATTATAATAATCACAACAATAAAAACAAGGAATTTAAAAACAAACATTCTCAAGCTTTGTTCAAACTCTTCTGCACTAAGTGAAAAAACCTTCCAAAACACATAACTATTCCACTACTTCACCCCTTACTTACTTTGACCATCATAAACCAAACTAATAGAACTCAGAGGTCCTACTTTCAACTGATTAACCAACACACTTGTCTTTCTTTGCCCACATTCTCTTTACCATCACAGCACTTACTTTAGCCTTCTGTTTAAACTCTTAAAGGGGTCATATAATGCTATATCCACTTTTTCAAGTTGATTGTACTGAGATGTGTGTTGGCAGTGCTGTACACAACCATCCTATAATGATAAAAATCCATCCAGTGTTTTTTTTTAATCTTCTAATATGTTTTCCCCTGTCTCAAATCCAGCTGTTCGTCTTGTGACATCACAAGATCGGAGGCCCCTCCCACGATTGTTGATTGACAGGAGCGTTTCAACACAGAGCCGCCCTGAGCGAGCTGTCATCATAGTCCTCCATTGTTGATACGCTGGAGCAGAATGGCGTCTAAGCGATCATGGTGTTCTGTTCTTGGGTGTAATGACGAACACAGCAGTCGTTTTGATGTTCCTAAATCAGAACCGCTGAAGACGCAGTGGCTGAGTTTTGTTTTCGAAGGGAATAGTCCCCCAGATCAACCTCAATTCTTTCATGTTTACGCGAATCATTTCTCACCCTGCTTTATAAACGAGGGTCAGTTTAAAGCTGGTTTTGCCAAGAAGCTGCTCCTGAAAAAAGGATCGGTAACAACTATTCGTGTTCCTGCTGCACCTCCAGAAGAAGTGAGTGTAACGTTTTATTAACCTTTATATTACAGTTTTTTACAATCATTTTTGCACTAATAACAGAACCTTCATTTAATTTTTTTCAAAACACTTAACAATTTTTCCAAATGCTTGGATACAATACACATGAGCCAAAGATCTTTTGTTCATTGAACTAAAATCACAGGTTCAGAATGACACGACTTAACATCAAAGTATTAATATTTCAAAATACAACTCCCACATTACATCTGAATTGAGTGCCTATTCATTTCATTACAATGATCTAACTATCAGTTGATACAACTGCTCAAAATGCTAAGTAACTGTTGCATTACTCTTGAAGCATAGAGTTTATGTAAAATGATTAACAATATTAAATGATTAGATTATGAAAGTGAAGCAACTGAGGACTGAGTATGTTCAGGTATGATCAGTTTCAAGATGCCTGTTGTTGGGAGAGAAAAAAAATCCCCAAAAGTCTATATCACTGTCAGTATTTGTCTTTCCTTCAGTAAATGTGTTTTAGAGGGTGATAGAGCTGGAAGCTGATGAAAACCATTCATATTTCTGGATGAGGCAGGCTTTACCCTGGCAATGAGATGGATGAGAGGTTGAGAGCCCAGCGGTTGAGAGGGGCCCAGAACCATGTTCTCTGTGGAACACCCCCCCACTGAATGTGTTTTTGAGGGGCCACACAGCAAAATCAGTGCAAAGGGCCCAGAATTCCTAGCGATGTTACTGACAACAATCATAGTTTCAGGCCCACCTACAGTTTATCACCTTTACCCCCAGACTCCTCTTTCCTTACTGTAACCCAGCTGAGGAGTTTTTCTCCACATGGAGGTGGAAGGTTTTCAATAGGCTCCTCACAAACAAGTCTCTCTTCTCCAGGCTACAGATGATGCATACAATGTCCAATGTCAGGCCTGTATTCGCAATACCAGAAGATTTTTTTACCAAGATGTTTAACTAATGAAAACATCCATTATGATGTGGAAGAGAACCTGTGGCCAAATCCACAAGACAGGGTTGATAAACACATAGAAGAGCAGTGAGGAACACTCCAGACATTTTACTGTAGGCCTAAAGTACTTTTTTCTTATCTTTTTTTTCTTATCTAATTTTTTTTTATTTAAAGTTTTTTGAAAAACCTGTTGTGTTGATTATTTCATCAATAATTTTCAAATTTTGTTTAATGATTCCAGTGTCTGTACTTTTCTCTCTAGTCTATTTCAATAATGTATGAATGTATACAGTAGAACCATAATGAAAGCTGCATCATGTGTTTTGAACAGCTATATTTAATGATTGTACTAACAGCTACACAATGAAACTATGAATATCTTGTGTGTGGGTGATCTAAAGTAATGTTCCTATGATATTTCATAATAAATTAGTATTTTGAACCAATGCTTCTGCAAATGCAAGGCTTCTCTAAAGATATGAACGCAATATACAAAGTTTTGAACATTGGACGGCCTGTGTTACAAATAATGACTGTTTTGAGTTTTGTGTCTAGAGTTCTGAAAAATGACATGAAGGTTCTGTTATTAGTGCAAAAATGATTGTAAAAAACTGTAATCTTTGCTAATCGCTTGCATGTTTCACCATGAATGTGGCTAAAGTTTACACTAACTTTCATTATGTGAAATCAAGTGTTCATTACGTGAAATCAAGTGTACATTACGGCATGTTTTCTATGTACGACGTTCTCAATATAATTCATAATCCCACGTTTGTAATGAACAACGCGAGAGAGAGTACTAGGGCACCTTG
Source organism: Schizothorax lantsangensis (assembly GCA_027422415.1). Classification (NCBI taxonomy): domain Eukaryota; kingdom Metazoa; phylum Chordata; class Actinopteri; order Cypriniformes; family Cyprinidae; genus Schizothorax; species Schizothorax lantsangensis. The sequence goes on from JAPDDO010000266.1 coordinate 146,845, forward strand.
TCGCAAAAACTTTGATTTATTGCCCTCATAAAAATCCCACCCAGTAAGCGCCCAATCCCTCCCACCCCTCCATAACTGGACATCTGTTTTGGACACCTGTTGTACACCCCCCACCCCCAGCTAGATGAGGAATTGATTATTAGGTCCGCTGTGTTTAAGGAATTTTTATGACTTGTGTGTGTGTGGTGCCGTTGTTATGTGATTTAAACTTTAAATGATGAAGTTGTGTTAAAGGGAAGTTTTTTATTAAAGTGTTTTTTCACATTGTGTAAAACGTGTAATGATTGTTTTTTCCCCTACAAGACGTGTTGTAGGGAAAAGCACTGATAGGCAAAGCTAGAAAATAAAACATTAGATAAGTTTCTATCGTTTGACAGAGAAGTGTTTTATTCACAAAAAAGCAGCAAACACGTACGTTAACACTAGAAATTGGGGTCTTATCTTACCGTGTTACAGTTTAAAGATCATACGTTTAAAAGTAGAAAAGAGCCTTAAAATAAACGAATATCAGAGCGGATTGTTCGTTAAAACAAGGCTATCCTTGTCTGTCATTACAAGTTAGGTTGACAGAGTTTTATTCAGAAAAAAGGTGTAAATACTAGAAAAAAGGCTGTCTTATCTTACCGTGTTGCGAAATAAGACCATACGTTTTAAAAGTAAAAAAGAGGCTTAAAAATAATACACGAATATCGTTAAAACAAGGTATCCTGCAGTAGTCAATAAGACGAATTGAGATTATGACATAGCGGCACCTAGACACAGAATACTCACGTAGGTTTTATGAAATTGAAGAAAAAACATAATTATTCTGCATTAATGGCCGAGGCACCGTCACCTAAAAACTCCCGAGAAGACCATTGAGGGCGTTATGGACGATCTCGCACTCGCACTGGCACCTAGGAAGATGAAACACGGGCGTGTCTGTCCAGCTTCCTCCACGAACCTTTTGGATAATGTTAAACGGGAGTTTCATTTATCCGGTTAAACGCAATGCTGTTACAACTTTGACAAGATCAACAGAGAGGTGCGGTTGAGTACCGTGGACAGTGATGAAAGGTTCACCTACGACACTGCGATGACCCGAGTTGTTTTTCACCGTAAAAGACTGAGTTTATTTTACAACTATGTTTGGCGTGATTTAAAAGACGGTTGCGACGAACCTCTATTTATAGGGGAATGGAACGGCATCACCCCAGGAATGCGTTACAGGGTATTAGGGGATCACATTAACAAACACGCCGATGATTACATTTATATACTTTGTAGCGATAGCACTGATGGTCTCCCTGAACGGATATGGCCTATATCTGAAGAGGATCATCTCAAATACTATAGTATTAAATTATTGTTTCGTTGGAAAGATGTGCCAGCGTTAGAAGATATATTTGGAAAGATCGACAAGTTGTTTAAATGGTGCGAGGCATTTGACAGATACAATAGCATAAAGGTGAAGCTGTTTCATCCTGAATGGTGCCTACCCAGTAGGAGAGGTGCTCATGTAGCACCGCCCACATACTATAACCATTAAATATAAGCCGTCAGGACTCTCGGAGATAATACACTTCAGCAGCTAAAGACATCAACATGACCCAAGAAAGCATTTCAACATATCCTAGTATTGTATGCGACGACAACGCAACCGATGCGGTGCATCCTACGGACAACATTACATGGCTGAACAAACTTTGTACGGATCTGGGTTATCATAACCTTGCATTTCTGGCGAAGTACGGACCGCCTCAGACGTCTGATTCTATAGCCGTCTCGGGTGCGTCAATCTTGGACACGGTCGACGGGTGCGTCGGGGTAACCGGTCATAAAATCATTAAAGCAGTTGTCGGGATCATTCTGGAACATCTGGTTGACAGAAGGTTAAAAGATAATTGTTATGGTTGTGAGACGGAACATCCGTCCCAAACGCAACATTCATGTCTCTATGAGGCCCCTGCATACTACTTTCTGGGGTGTTTTGAAGAATTGAGGGATAAAGTCTGTAAACACGATCTGAAACACATTCTGGCCCGTACCTTGAAACTGTTTGGGTTAGCGCCGCATCTCCAGAGAATTCAGGGGTTGTCGATGGTGTTCTGTGCGACCTCAGAGATGAGATGTACATAGTGGGCGGATTGGCCGAGCTCAGGACGAAATTTGTGGACGAAACCTGTGAACAGGCTGTTTACGACGCCGTTGACGCCTGGAAGAAAAGCGCACCTGCGGTCACCGACTAACCTGACAACATGGGAAATCTCTGCAACACAAGCTGTCTGACAAAACTCTTATTTAAACAACAAATTAAGAGCGAAATAATACATTTATTGTATAAGATTGTCGATGATGAGACTGATTGTTATGTGAATAATAACCGTTTAATGAAATTAAAAAATCAGATGATAGTGGTACGTCGTATGTCGAATGAGTGGAGTGTTATGACTAATCACTGTATTGCACGCGGGTGTGAGACCCGTACGACTGTTAAAAACATTCTTGAAATTATGCCTGGAACTGAAGAAAGTCTTAAAATAGGTAATATTTTGTGTCTTTGTACTTATGTAACCGATGTATGTGTGATGCTATTGTCGAGAAACGAAACGGTTGACGTATGTGAAATTATTGATGTATTAGTTGAATATATGATCGAGAAAATATTGTAATGTGTGTGAAATTCCTTCAATATCTAGATGTTGTGTAACCAATCATGTTTGACTATTGCTTCTACATACGTTGTAAAAAAAAAAACCCCTTGACAGTAACAGAGACGTCATTATTTCTGAAAAAAGCATCGATGTAACATGTCTGAATTAATGAAAAAAGTATACTATAATCCCTCAGATCCGGATCTTTGGGAGGTAAAGATAGGTTAAAACGCGGGTTGTTACAGGAATACGGGGTAACACTGAAGGATAAAGAAGTGACGGAATGGCTAGCTGCTCAGGACGCTATACATTACACGAAACGCACCTGTCAAATACAAGCATAATAGGGTGATGGTGTACGAAAGATGCTCAGTTTCAAGCGGATCTGGTTGATATGTCTGCTTATTCGAAAGAAAACGATGATATAAAGTTTTTACTGACATGTATAGATGTTTTCAAGCAAGTATGCGTGGGCTCCCCATTAAAAAATAAAATCTCATCGGCGAAGGAGGTCCACGAAACGCTTTCGGAATCATCTATACTCGGAGAAAATCGGTGCCAGCAAAAATTACAA
>JAPDDO010000355.1:5000-30000 GCA_027422415.1 Schizothorax lantsangensis
TGACCAAAAGACAGTACAAAAACACTGGCACTTGAATGTTGAATGTCACCCGTATGCGTGAAAATTTATATTTTTCGGGGTAGTGTGAGCTTTTTAATATGTTTAAGGTCATTTTGGACTCCACATCTGTAATTGGTCAAATCTGATTAAACTAATCAATCAAACTCTGAATTGGCAAGCCGAAATTTGAACGATAAACAACCATGCCAAGGTTTGGAAAAAGCTACAGATATTTTTGTAAATGTGTATCAGTGCAAAGTGTTCAGATTCTCCAGTTTTGTTTTTTTTCCGATATTAATTTTATTTAATTTGTACCCCCAGTGAATGTCTGGCACATGGCAATCTTAAGTAATAAAAACATGTGGTTATTCTCTATTGTTGCATTTGCATATTGGGCAATGGTGCTGGTGTTCTCTGACAGGTTTGGCTGAGAATTCAGTCTTAATTAGTTAATCTGGGTGAAGTGTTGAAAGCATGAGGCTTTTAATTGACCAAATCATGTGACAGAACATCACCGGAGCCCTTAGAGTTAGAGTATTTGCTTTATGTACTAGTTTAGAGGCTGTGCACTGCACGAAAAATAAAATGTTTATTGTATGATTTTACCAAATTAAAGTTGGAAATTGCAAATACAGAAACGTCTTTGCATCTTACGTGATTGAATCCTAAAACCCTGCTATTACCTTCAGAGATGGTTCTGTTGGAGAATAGCATTGGGGCTTTTCACACTGCGCTTAACCCCGGGTTACCTTCGTTCTAAACACCGCTTTTAACCCCGGGTAAAGACACGTTTCACACCTGTAATTTGAAAGCGGTGTTAGCACCGCATTTTACCCGGGGTTATGAAACCCTGCTCCGGAGCAGGGTTAGCACCGCATTTGTGGTGTTAACCCCGCATTGCGGTGCTAAGTTTGTTCAGTGTGAAACTGAGCGGTGTTTGCTTGTTGCTGCTGGAGCTTAGCAACAGACAGCCAATCAGAAATGAGCAGCGAAACGCGCGTCGTGTAAACTGCAGCCGGTGAGAAGAAATATCAAAAGACGGAAAGTGTGTGAATAGGAGACGGTATTAATCTTACGCTACTGTACAAGTAAACACTAACGTTAGTCTCTCCACACTTAAAAGAAATTCAAAGAAATATTCACATACTTTGCTCCTTGTTTTCTTTCTTTTGTACTTTTGTCTTTGTTTTCTTGGCTTTATGCGTCTCATGAGGCCGTTCACATGATGTCGTGCCTAAAACGCTAAGCGCGGCGCTTTCTCCTTCTTTCCAAAGCACTCTGTAGCTTGCGCTCATGGCGTCTGCCGTTGCTAAGCAACCATGACCCTCGCTCTTCATGAAGACGCAGAAGTCTCAGCAAAGGATAAATGGATTTCCAGCACTAAATCGCTTGCAGTAGCTCTGCTACTAAATTTATTTAAATATGGCTATCCCTGCCTGTACAGCTATGATCAGCTGTTCCTCAATCTTCGCTGATCTAAAGACAAAAGAGGCGACGTTGTTTTTAATAACTGGCAAGACGTGGTAAAAGCCGTGTAAACGGGTTGCTGTTCGTCCAATCAGTGACACCGCAAATATGCAAATGAGAACGTTAACCCGGGGTTTAGGAATGTACAGTGTGAAACGTCTGTTAATGAATACCCAGGGTTAACAGTTAACCCCAGGTATAGTCTGAGCAGTGTGAAACGTGATTACAGATAACCCAGGATTCCGTTTATCCAGGGTTTAGGATGACCCGGGGTTAACATTTTCAAGTGTGAAAAGCCCAACAGTTACTTGCCTTCATGTTCTGAAACTGACTTTAGTCTGTGGAACATAAAGATGGCTGGTAGATTGATTTCAATGTAATTTTAATAGCGGAGGTGAACTAGTCTCTTGACCATCGGATTTAATGTTCACATCAAAGCGCAAGCAAACGACGTAGAAAACGTATCCGCGTGACCGAACAGCATACGTTGTTTACGTTCAGTGGAACATGGCGCTATAGGGTGACGCGGAGGAGACGAATTGTTGAATAAAGTCGTTATTTTTGTTTTCTTTGCACACAAAGTATTCTCATAGCTTCGTAAAATTACGCTTGAGCCGCTGATGACACGTGGATTATTTTAACGATGTCTTTGCTACGTTTCTGAGCCTTGATGGTGTTAATTGCTGTCTATGGAGGCTCAGAGCTCATCAGAAATATCTTAATTTGTGTTCTGAAGATCTTACGGGTTTGGAACGAGTAATTAATGACAGAATTTTAATTTTTGGCCGAACTATCCCTTTAATTATAACTAGCTGTTAGCTAATTCTGTGAAACACAAATCTGCATGTCATAAACCCGGACTAAAGGTACTGGTAACCATCTCAGTGTTATTATTACATAGCAACATGTTTCTTTGGAGACGTTTAATGCGTGTAATTTGATTTCTATAATCTGTAGAGAAATAAACTCCTTACCTCGCCGCGCCGATTCTGTGACGCACGAGCGTCAGTGACGTCAGCATCCAATACGTGACGTTTTGTCAGTTATTGCTAAGTAACATTATTTTAAATCACATTCGATGTTTCTGTCAATATTTGAGCGAGCATGTGTGCTCTGTGTTTTCTGTCGGCTTCTGTAATGTCCGAATGGTGAATGACTCGGTTTGATTCAAACATTTGATTCGGTCAAGCATCGGTTCGCGATTTTGTTTGAATCATTTGCGCAGTTCATTCAAACGGAGTCATTTAAAGCGGTAAAATAAAGCGAAATAAACACAAAAATGCTGGATAGAGTGGAATATTTACCTACAAAGCATTGTAAACTAGACTGCGTCCTACCGGTGAGGAAGATCTTTATTAATTATTATTATTATATATATTATAAACGACTCAGGTAAACACATCTATCTAGAAACAGCATAATTAACGTGATTAAAAACATTGAATGTTTGTGGAAATGTACCACAGAGTATCATCATGATAAACAGTTTTAATACCATTTGCTGAATTTGAACTCAGTGCCCGACTGGTGAGTGATTCACTCGTTTGAGTCGGTTCGGTTTGATTCAAACATTTGATTCGGTCAAGCATCGGTTCGCGATCTCGTTTGAATCATTTGTGCAGTTCATTCACACGGAGTCATTTAAAGCGGTAAAATAAGGCGAAATCAACACAAAAATGTTGGATAGAGTGGAATATTTACCTACAAAGCATTGTAAACTACTGAAGTGCTTCGTGACGAAGATCTTTATTTATTTATTATTATATCTATTATAAACGACTCAGGTAAACACATCTATCTAGAAACAGCATCAATACTGTGATTAAAAACATTGAATGTTTGTAGAAATGTACCACAGAATATCATCATAAACAGTTTTAATACCATTTACTGAATTTGATCTTTAGTAATGTATCATGTTTATGTATTATGATATTCTCTGAACCACCTTATAAATACCATATTATATATAAATACCATGATTTTGCTAACTGAGTAGTATGGTATGGATGTGAAAAAACATCTTATGTCTTGTCTAATATATATTTTCCTATTATGGTAATTTGATCATGTATTTAATCTAGCTACATTACTAACAACCAAATATTTAATAACCTTTCTAACCTAACCTTGTCCCAGTTTGTCCTCTCTTTATACAATTCCTGACATATTGACAATAAAAAATAATGTGTGACAAAGAACAAGGAGAATATTAATTTTTTGAGTCTGTAAAGCAGAAAAATAAACTGAGACTGACACGGAGAGGCTCTCAACACAAATACACCGTCGTTCACACACAAACCAGACAATAATGACTGAAACACACTGTATAAGCTGTTCAGATGTGCGTTTATAATCAATGATACAGAACAGAAAGACACTCACAAACACAGCATCACAAGCTTGTGTTGATATTAGTTCACAAGATAGATTAGAAGACAACTACTTTATTGAACTGATGAAATACATGAGTTAAGTGTGTGTGTGTGAGTGAGAGAGTGAGTGAGAGATTGTGTGTGTGTGTGAGAGAGTGAGTGAGAGAGTGAGTGAGAGAGAGTGTGTGTGAGAGAGTGTGTGTGAGAGAGTGTGTGTGAGAGAGTGTGTGTGAGTGAGAGTGTGTGTGAGAGAGTGTGTGAGTGAGAGAGTGTGTGTGTGAGAGAGTGAGTGTGAGTGAGAGTGAGTGTGAGAGAGAGAGTGAGTGTGTGTGAGTGAGAGTGTGTGAGTGAGAGTGAGTGTGAGAGAGTGAGAGAGTGTGTGAGTGAGAGAGTGTGTGAGTGAGAGAGTGTGTGAGTGAGAGTGTGTGAGTGAGAGTGTGTGTGTGTGAGAAGTGAGTGAGAGTGTGTGTGAGTGTGAGTGTGTGTGTGTGTGAGAGTGTGTGTGTGAGAGAGTGAGTGAGAGAGTGTGTGTGTGAGTGTGAGTGTGTGTGTGTGTGTGTGAGAGAGAGTGTGAGTGAGTGTGTGAGTGAGTGTGAGAGTGTGTGTGAGTGTGTGTGTGTGTGTGTGAGAGAGTGTTCTCTGTTGTGATGGTGTTTACAGGTCGTGTGGAGCGGGAGAAGCTTCTGGAAAGAAGGAATTATGGGATTGATGGAGACTGCAGAGTCGGTCCTGAAGGCTGAAGATATTTGGTGATATGTGCCAAACATAAAAAAGCAATATTGCTTTTTTAGTGTCTGTACGACATAAGTGTTTTTATTTAGAAAACTTCTACTTCACAACATTCCAAAGCATGATATTGTACTCTTTACTGCACTACGCTTCACATTAAATACATGTTTTACTCGAGTAAATGTACTTCAAAGTGTTACGCGAGTAGAAGAAAGTACTACATTTTTAATGTTCTTAAGTATTAAAGTTAAAAAAAACTACTTTAATTGATGAAATGTAGTGCAGTAAAAAGTACATGTTTTGGAATATAGTGAAAGAAAAACAATCTGATAAACAACAAACACTTTTAAAGTTAAAATACTTCTCTTCTGTCCACCTCTGAGTATCGAGTACACATAAAATCATATTTTCCAAACAACAAATGAGTAATTTCTAGAGTACATAAAACATACTTATTTGTATTGAATACAATATGTGATGATATTCAGTATATTCAGCTTTCTTAAGATGAAAAGCGTGAATGATTGCATCGTAACATTAATCCATGAACGATAAAAGAGATGAAAGACAGCAAAATACAAAAAGTAAAATGAATGATAAAAACAGAAAGAGCAACGCAAGTGAAGTATTACAATTACTGACATTCATCAAACACAGACACAGCTCATTAGGCTTTAAAACAATGTTTTTGTAAATAATAGTATTGTAAAATGCACTGAATGGACTCATGTTTATTTCCCGGGAGTGAAGCCTCCAGTGACCTCTGACCTCAGTTACAGCGCTAACTAAATATCTATAACATCGAGGAAACAAATGCTGTTTACATCTAATGCTGTGATTAATAATGGAAAAAATAGGCAAGCAATATTTCATCATAAAACACTGCTGATCTTAACAAAAACAGATATCAAGATGTCAAAAAGTTGAATCAGAAGTCATTTTTATTTACAATATAAACATTCCTCATAAAGGAGCAAACTAATAAACCGTAATGCACGAGATTCCAGTGTTTTACCCAAAATACATCAGTAACTTCACCAAGAACAAAACACCGTACAAGCATTAGCAGAGGATTATAATATTCCATCTGTTTTCAGAGATGATGATGAGCATAAACAGAGTCACAGTTCTGTAACGAATAAGATCAGTTTCTCCTCCGTATCATCGTGAGCGAAGACGCCTCAGAGTCCTGACTGGCAGCCGATCCTCAGGTGCATGATGGGAAGACGCTCGTCACAACGGTTTCAGCTCAAGAGGCGAGGCCCAGCAGAAACCCTCCCACAAATCCACTCGAAGCCACCATGTTTTTCTTCACAAATTCAGTGGCCTGAAAAACATAAGCAATAACTACTCGTGACCAGAAGAGGGCAGAAACTACGAGCTGTAACTACTCGTGACCAGAAGAGGGCAGAAACTACGAGCTGTAACTACTCGTGACCAGAAGAGGGCAGAAACCTACGAGCTGTAACTACTCGTGACCAGAAGAGGGCAGACAACTACGAGCTGTAACTACTCGTGACCAGAAGAGGGCAGAAAACTACGAGCTGTAACTACTCGTGACCAGAAGAGGGCAGACAACTACGAGCTGTAACTACTCGTGACCAGAAGAGGGCAGAAACCTACGAGCTGTAACTACTCGTGACCAGAAGAGGGCAGACAACTACGAGCTGTAACTACTCGTGACCAGAAGAGGGCAGACAACCTACGAGCTGTAACTACTCGTGACCAGAAGAGGGCAGAAACCTACGAGCTGTAACTACTCGTGACCAGAAGAGGGCAGAAACCTACGAGCTGTAACTGCTCGTGACCAGAAGAGGGCAGAAACCTACGAGCTGTAACTGCTCGTGACCAGAAGAGGGCAGAAAACTACGAGCTGTAACTGCTCGTGACCAGAAGAGGGCAGAAACCTACGAGCTGTAACTGCTCGTGACCAGAAGAGGGCAGAAAACCTACGAGCTGTAACTGCTCGTGACCAGAAGAGGGCAGAAACCTACGAGCTGTAACCGCTCGTGACCAGAAGAGGGCAGAAAACTACGAGCTGTAACCGCTCGTGACCAGAAGAGGGCAGAAACCTACGAGCTGTAACCGCTCGTGACCAGAAGAGGGCAGAAACCTACGAGCTGTAACCGCTCGTGACCAGAAGAGGGCAGAAAACTACGAGCTACGAGAAGAGGGCAGACAACTGTAACCGCTGCTCGTGACCAGAAGAGGGCAGAAAACCTACGAGCTGTAACCGCTGCCAGAAGAGGGCAGACAACTCGTGACCTCGTGAGAAGAGGGCAGAAACCTACGAGCTGTAACTGCTCGTGACCAGAAGAGGGCAGAAACCTACGAGCTGTAACTGCTCGTGACCAGAAGAGGGCAGAAAACCTACGAGCTATAACGTGACCAGAAGAGGGCAGAAACCTACGAGCTGTAACTGCTCGTGACCAGAAGAGGGCAGAAACTACGAGCTGTAACTGCTCGTGACCAGAAGAGGGCAGAAACCTACGAGCTGTAACTGCTCGTGACCAGAAGAGGGCAGAAAACTACGAGCTGTAACTGCTCGTGACCAGAAGAGGGCAGAAAACTACGAGCTGTAACTGCTCGTGACCAGAAGAGGGCAGAAACTACGAGCTGTAACTGCTCGTGACCAGAAGAGGGCAGAAAACTACGAGCTGTAACTGCTCGTGACCAGAAGAGGGCAGAAAACTACGAGCTGTAACTGCTCGTGACCAGAAGAGGGCAGAAAACTACGAGCTATAACTGCTCGTGACCAGAAGAGGGCAGAAAACTACGAGCTGTAACTGCTCGTGACCAGAAGAGGGCAGAAAACTACGAGCTATAACTGCTCGTGACCAGAAGAGGGCAGAAAACTACGAGCTATAACTGCTCGTGACCAGAAGAGGGCAGAAACAACTACGAGAAGAGGGCAGAAACCACGAGCTATAACTGCTCGTGACCAGAAGAGGGCAGAAAACTACGAGCTATAACTGCTCGTGACCAGAAGAGGGCAGAAACCTACGAGCTATAACTGCTCGTGACCAGAAGAGGGCAGAAAACTACGAGCTATAACTGCTCGTGACCAGAAGAGGGCAGAAAACTACGAGCTATAACTGCTCGTGACCAGAAGAGGGCAGACAAACCTACGAGCTATAACTGCTCGTGACCAGAAGAGGGCAGAAAACTACGAGCTATAACTGCTCGTGACCAGAAGAGGGCAGAAAACTACGAGCTATAACTGCTCGTGACCAGAAGAGGGCAGAAAACTACGAGCTATAACTGCTCGTGACCAGAAGAGGGCAGAAAACTACGAGCTATAACTGCTCGTGACCAGAAGAGGGCAGAAAACTACGAGCTATAACTGCTCGTGACCAGAAGAGGGCAGAAAACTACGAGCTATAACTGCTCGTGACCAGAAGAGGGCAGAAAACTACGAGCTATAACTGCTCGTGACCAGAAGAGGGCAGAAAACTACGAGCTATAACTGCTCGTGACCAGAAGAGGGCAGAAAACTACGAGCTATAACTGCTCGTGACCAGAAGAGGGCAGAAAACTACGAGCTATAACTGCTCGTGACCAGAAGAGGGCAGAAAACTACGAGCTATAACTGCTCGTGACCAGAAGAGGGCAGAAAACTACGAGCTATAACTGCTCGTGACCAGAAGAGGCAGAAAACTACGAGCTATAACTGCTCGTGACCAGAAGAGGGCAGAAACTACGAGCTATAACTACTCGTGACCAGAAGAGGGCAGAAAACTACGAGCTATAACTGCTCGTGACCAGAAGAGGGCAGAAAACTACGAGCTATAACTACTCGTGACCAGAAGAGGGCAGAAAACTACGAGCTATAACTACTCGTGACCAGAAGAGGGCAGAAACTATGAGCTATAACTACTCGTGACCAGAAGAGGGCAGAAACCTACGAGCTATAACTGCTCGTGACCAGAAGAGGACAGACAACTACGAGCTATAACTGCTCGTGACCAGAAGAGGGCAGAAAACTACGAGCTATAACTGCTCGTGACCAGAAGAGGGCAGAAAACTACGAGCTATAACTGCTCGTGACCAGAAGAGGGCAGAAAACTATGAGCTATAACTACTCGTGACCAGAAGAGGGCAGAAACCTACGAGCTATAACTGCTCGTAACCAGAGGAGACCAGAAAACATTATTGTGAGTTTTTATCTCACAATTCTGACAGTTTTTTTTTTTTTTCACAGAATTGCAAGATATAAAGTCATAATTGCGAGAAAAAAAGTCCGAATTGCGAGAATAAAAGTCCGAATTGCGAGAATAAAAGTCCGAATTGCGAGAATAAAAGTCCGAATTGCGAGAAAAAATAAGTCAGCGTAATTGCGAGAATTTTTTGTAAAAAAAAGTCTTAATTGCGAGAATAAAAATCTGAATTGCGAGAAAAAAAGTCGTAATTGCGAGAATAAAAATCCGAATTGCGAGAAAAAAAATTGTAATTGCGAGAATAAAAATCCAAATTGCGCGAAAAAAAATTGTAATTGCGAGAATAAAAATCCGAAATTGCGCGTGAAAAAAAAGTCTGAATTGCGAGAAAAAAAAGTCTAAATTGCGAGAAAAAAATAGTAAAATTCCAATAAAAATACACACCTGTGCCAAACTATATGCAGCTGGCAATAACACAGGCAAAATTATCAAAAAACTAAGCTGTTCAAAAGGTCACACAAGGGTTAAAAAAAACACTAAATTGTCTTCTGAAGCAAAGTAAATCTATAACGTCTTGAAAGCAGCACTCGTACTATTATAAAGTGTTTACCTCCTCAATAAACGTGTTGATCTCGGGTGCAGCGTTATTGGCTTTTTTCTTCAGACGTCTCTTTGCTTGGTTAACATCGGTCTCCACTTTCTTCCAGTCCACTTGGACGTAGCCGCTGTGATTGGCTATCTGCAAGACAACAAACCCTTCCAGTCACATTGTGCCACGATAACATACTGAAGAGCGATTGTTTATTGTTGTGTGTTTGGTTCTGGCCTGCAGCAGCAGAAATCCTCCTCCGACGGCCGTAGCGGCGACCTTCCCGACCCGCTGGAACAGGTATCCCGCGCACCTGAGAACCAACACGCTTCATTACATACAAAACAAGAGCTTTAATAACGATCGTGTAGAAGAGTAGGGCTGCGGTGATAAATCAGTGCAGAAGTGATTCGTGGATGGATCTTCTGAATGCATCGTGACTCTCTCTGGAGTCGATTCTGAGATTATATGTTAACAGCAGATGGCGCTCTAATCTAGTTTTATCCACACGCTCAAACACTGATGAAGAAGAGCAACTTTTGCTCTTTAGATTTAGCAACTTTTCAGACCATCCTTTCTCCCAAAAGCACCTGGCAACAAATTTAGCATTTTTTACAATTTATTTGGCAACTTTTAGCAACTTTTGATAAGTGACTTTAAAGGGGGGGTACAATGCTGTTTCATGCATTCAGAGTTGTTTACACTGTTAAAGAGTTGGATTCTCATGCTAAGCATGGACAAAGTTTAAAAAAACAAATTTGGACGTATAACAGAGTATTTCTGTGCCAAAAATCTCACTTCCCGGTTCGTACAAGTTTCGGAGAGTTTTTTCCGATCGTTGTTCTTGATGACGTAAACGACGGTGGGACTCCTTATATGGGCATTTCTCCCGGAAGAACACGCCCCTGCACGCATCGACCGGAGCGAGAGCAGCCAATCAACACGCTTCAATCGGCAGCGCTGCACGGGACTCGCTCGGGAAGAACGTCTCTAAAGAAGTGTGTTTTTGGTTGTGAGGGAAAGATAACCTTGTTCAGCTTCCCAAAACAACCCAGCGTTACGTGAACAGTGGATATAGTTTGTTTTTCCGGGGCAGCAATGGAGTTTCTCAAGTGTTTTGTTGACGAACGTTTTATAAACAAGGCCCAGTTCGACGCTGGATTTGCACATGGTTTAATACTGAAAGATGGAGCGGTCCCAGCTATAAAAGATCCCGGTCATGATTCAGAACTGCAGATGGTGAGTGAAACGGCATCAAATGTCTCTGTTTTGTTGACGATCGGAGCAAGTGCTCGTCACTCTTTAGCTCCGCCCACGACACGCCTTCACTCTTTAGCTCCGCCCACGACACGCCTTCACTCTTTAGCTCCGCCCACGACACGCCTTCACTCTTTAGCTCTGCCCACGACATGCCTTCACTCTTTAGCCCCGCCCACGACATGCCTCCACTCTTTAGCTCCGCCCACGACACGCCTTCACTCTTTAGCCCCGCCCACGACATGCCTCCACTCTTTAGCTCTGCCCACGACACGCATCCACTCTTTAGCCCCGCCCACGACACGCATCCACTCTTTAGCTCTGCCCACGACACGCCTTCACTCTTTAGCTCCGCCCACACGACACCTTCACTCTTTAGCCCCGCCCACGACATGCCTCCACTCTTTAGCTCTCCACTCTTTAGCTCTGCCCACGACACGCCTTCACTCTTTAGCCCCGCCCATGACATGCCTCCACTCTTTAGCTCTGCCCACGACACGCCTTCACTCTTTAGCCCCGCCCACGACATGCCTCCACTCTTTAGCCCGCCCACGACACGCCTCCACTCTTTAGCTCTGCCCACGACACGCCTTCACTCTTTAGCTCCGCCCACACGACACCTTCACTCTTTAGCCCCGCCCACGACATGCCTCCACTCTTTAGCTCCGCCCACGACACGCCTTCACTCTTTAGCCCCGCCCATGACATGCCTCCACTCTTTAGCCCCGCCCACGACACGCCTCCACTCTTTAGCTCTGCCCACGACACGCCTTCACTCTTTAGCTCCGCCCACGACACCTTCACTCTTTAGCCCCGCCCACGACATGCCTCCACTCTTTAGCTCCGCCCACGACACGCCTTCACTCTTTAGCTCTGCCCACGACACGCCTTCACTCTTTAGCCCCGCCCACGACACGCATCCACTCTTTAGCTCTGCCCACGACACGCCTTCACTCTTTAGCTCCGCCCACACGACACCTTCACTCTTTAGCTCCGCCCACACGGCACGCCTCCAGGAGCTCGGCTTTTTTCGGAGAGAATCGTAAATCTGTATCTTTCTTTTATAAATATGATAAAACTAAAGACTTTTTGGAGATATGAAGGATGCAGTACTACTCTATAGGTACTCAAGAGTAACATGAGATTGGGTGAAACTGTGTGCGTTAGGTCCCCTTTAAGTAATTTTCCATCCAAATTACACAAAAAGACAACCAAAGATGCCTCGCAGTTAGCTGCTATATGTAATTGTTAAATTTAATAATAATTGTTCACTTTGTTAGCAGCTTGTACCTGCGAATATTGATCAGTTAGTACACTGTAAGAAAAATGCTAAATATTCTAGTAATTTTCCAGGATATTATCATTATAACCCAAAAACACAATGTTTAATTTAAAATACAGGTAAAAAACAATAACATAACATGTAGTATTGTTTACTAGCCATAAAAAAACTTAGTGTTCAATAATTCAATGCATTTAAAAATAGTTATTTTTAATATTAAGCATATTATTTTACAAACAAATCTAAATTAAATTAAACATATTTTTGCTGAGGTTTGATGTTGATGATTACGCGACGACATCACAACAAATCGACCTTCCTTTAGCAACTTTCTCTGAAAATTATTTGGCAGCAGATTAATATAAACACACTCTCGTGATTCACTTCAAGCTTTTCTAATCTTCTGAATGATTATTATAGGCTCAAGTGTGTGTAAGGAACTGGAAACGAGCAGAATACGTCTGTCTCTGAAGCATCTGAGCGTCATTGAAAGCTAAGCTCAGAATCACGATGCATTCGGGAGATCTCAGAATCATTTCTGGATTGGTGATGCCAGCTCTACAGAAGGGTTGCAGGTTTACCAGCCCGCCGCGCCTCCCATCATGATCTGAGTAGCCACGGAGTATTTCTGAGCGATGGGTCCGGAGCTGCTCCCGAACACGGTGCTCCACGTCCGAGCGTACGAGGTCAGATCCAGCATCTCGTACGCCTCGTCTTCATCGTCCGGTCCTGAAGAGCCAGAAACCACCATCAAATCACGATTAGGCAGAAGCTGTGATTGTACGACTCTATGATGCAGAAAACAGACGGAATCCAGTCATAACAACTGTATTTATAGTTTAATGTCACGGAGTTTGTCAAAGTTTGGATGAATGAATCAAAAGTAGGTCACTTAAATCAAATGGTGATCTGGACTAGTATCTGATGTAAATCTGAATCCTGCATGTGTCTCTGTGTGAATGGAGCAGGGTTTTGTTTACTACATACACAGAGCGTCTGACGTCTCAATGAAGACATAAATACATCAACAATATCTCCAAAACTGATCAAAACCAGCATTTTACCATTTCATTTGAGTAAAACTAGTCATATCATATACACACAGAACTTTACTCGGCAACCCGTCAAAATAAAAGTCCTGTTTAACTTGAAGACATTGTGTCAGAAATAGCTATATTACTATTATTTAGTAGAATGTACGTAATACTACTACTGATGAGAAATAATAACACTATTTATTTAAGAAATGATAATCACAAAATATTTTAATTTTAATAGTAAATCCACTTTATTTGCCAAAAGATTAAGTGTTTAATTTATTAATTAAAATATAAATTAAATCAATGTTTTATGGCTTCATCTGATAATCAGTAAAATTTAAATACACAACACAGAATTTCTGGGGGGGGGGGGGCATTTCATAAGCTACTGTAAGAATAAATAATAATTGTTTGTATGCATTCAAATAATCAGACGCTAAAACACAGAATTTGGTAACAATAAAACATTTCATACGAGCCTAAACATGTCATTTTTGTTACACTTTTAATAAATTAATGTTAAATTGTATAAGTTTCATGATTTTAATTAATTAGACATGCTTTTTGATTAATACAATTTAATTTGACCATTTAAAAAGTCCAGAAAAATTAAAACGAAAAACTGAATTTATAAATAAACCTGATTTCATATGCGCATGTTATCTGTAGAGCCGTGCGATATTGACAAAAAACTAACATCTCGATATTTTCTGGGATTTTATCGATAACGATAATTAGCCGATATTGTGCTGGACAGCTGACTCCTAAAGTTTTTGATATTCTTCATATTCTGTGTGGTGCTCAGTGATAGAAATTAATATTTTCCAATAAGTTTAAACAGATTTTTACATTTTATGGGCATTTTTACTTTTATAAAGCCATTTCTTCTAAAAGTGTCCATTATCCTTTGAGTCAAATTCTTACATTTAATCAGTGTATTCGAATAATACGACATGTTATCAAGCAAATTAAATCAGTATCAATAAAATCTTTGCAATGCAGAATCATCACATTTAGATGTATTTACACACTGTTTAATGCAAGACATGAGTGTATTTAACCTGCAGTTACAAATGCATACATAATGTTTTGATATATTAAACATAAAACGTTTGAAATTATAAAAGATACTTTGAATGTGAAATTAAAACCGCCAGCAGGTGGCAGCAAGTGACTCTTAATAACTAATAACTTATAACTTAACTCGATCCCATCAGCTGAATCCTTATCCATCTTCAAGAATCGGCTAAAAACACATCTCTTCATCTTTATTTGACCCTCTAACTCTAGCACGCTCTATTCTAATTCTATTTTATCTATCGGTCTTTTTTATTTTAAACACACACACTTGACCCTCTATCAACTGCATATTTATTCTGTAACTGCTTGCCGTTAGGGTTACATCTACTGCGTTAGACTAACCAAGACTTGTTGCTCTTTTGTTGGTTTTGATTGCTTCTAATGTCCTCATTTGTATGTCGCTTTGGACAAAAGCGTCTGCTAAATGACTAAATAAAAATAAAATAATAAGCGAGTCATTGCGATTGAACCGAATCATTTGAACGATTGAATCATTCAGGAATGAATCACTCTGAGTCATGTTGCTCAGAGACACAACAGTGTTGTGATTTGATTGTTGTCGTCGAAATAGAGCTAAAACAGACAATATGGTGTCTCTTAAAGGGATAGTTCACTTTGAAATTAAAATGTGGTATCTATCAGCTTACCCCAAGGGCATCCAAGATGTAGGTGTCTTTTTTTCTTCAGTAGATCCAATTTTGATGTTTTTAGGTCAAACCGTTCTAGTCTGTCAGTCATATAATGGCAGGTATAGGTCACTGTCTCTATAAGAGGGAAAAAGAACATGCACAGAGAAATCCAAATTAAACAATTCCCCATCGTAACTACACATTGATGGCCTAAGACACGAAACGAGCGGTTTGTGTGAGAAAACCAACAGTATTTATATCGTTTTTTACCTCTTGTACACAACCATGTCCAAGTGATCTGAGTGCACACACACATCCGGTGTGTGACGTGTGTGTGCGTGCGCGCTCTGGCTCACGCTGCATTCACACGGGGCGTCGGCGTCAACGCTTGACGGAGGGCGTGTCTGAAGCGTGGTGCTGACGCTACTTTCATAGTTCAACGGAGGCGTCAGCCAATCAGATCGCCTCATGCAAATACCCAATCCCGTTCATGCAACACCATGAGAAGTATGTGATTGTTGTTGAAACTAGTTGACGGCGCGTCAGCACCACGCTTCAGACACGCCCTCCGTCAAGCGTTGACGCCGACGAATGCAGCGTGAGAGAGCGCGCGCACACACACGTCACACACCGGATGTGTGTGTGCACTCAGATCACTTGGACATGGTTGTGTACAAGAGGTAAAAAACGATATAAATACTGTTGGTTTTCTCACACAAACCGCTCGTTTCGTGTCTTAGGCCATCAATGTGTAGTTACGATGGGGAATTGTTTAATTTGGATTTCTCTGTGCATGTTCTTTTTCCCTCTTATAGAGACAGTGACCTATACCTGCCATTATATGACTGACAGACTAGAACGGTTTGACCTAAAAACATCAAAATTGGATCTACTGAAGAAAAAAAGACACCTACATCTTGGATGCCCTTGGGGTAAGCTGATAGATACCACATTTTAATTTCAAAGTGAACTATCCCTTTAATTAACTTCTTGTTTATTGAACTGTTGTAAATAATCAATATCACATTTGTAATCATGGTAATATTTGGAGAAAAAGCGGCACTCTTTGTTTTATAGTGATTAACTATATGAAATTATATAAAATACATTTTCTGTCCCATATCTTGAATTTTGTGATCAATCTAAATGTATTATATTAGACTGAATCCTGCTGTGAAAGAACACAATCTAGTCTAGACTTCTCTGTAGGGGTTAATTTACACATTTGCATACAATTTTAAGTCGAGTGTTGATTATTATATTTAGAAAAAATAGTAATTCAATTTAAGTTTGGGCTCTGATGTTAATTGTAATTTTATAGTAATGTAAAAGGGCTCCCGGAGGTAGTTTTTTATCTTATTCATATTATTGAATGAGCCATTTGTTCAGTAAACCACTGTTTAATAACCACTTAATTAACCACTGCTTTACAGCCTTAAAGTTAATCACATCTAAAGCAGATTGAAGTATTACATGCATATCAGCCGTGTGCCATAACTGTATATGACTGCTATATTCTGACTACAATATTACCCTTATAAAAACTCACAATACTTGATGATTTTAGGGTGAAATGTGACATGTTTTTACCCAACAGAACTAACGTTAGTCAGCTGCTGCCTGAAGGAGACTCTGACCAAACTGAAACGAGCTCATTATTCTCAGTTTTTGTGTTTAAGAATGAGTTTAAAGGGCTCTGTGTGTGCTCGGTGCCGCAGCTGACTTTAGATCGCAATATCGACGCTAAACACTTGATTTAATTCTCATAAATGTGACGTTAAACCCGCTCACCTCTGCTGTGTTGTTGTTGTTCCGCCATCTTGGGTGCTGCGTGTGACGTCACGGCGTCAGGTGATGTTGACAGCTCCGCCTTCAGCCACGTCAATGTTTCAAAACATTAAACAGTGTGCGGTTATAATCCTGCGATTCCATAACACACACATGCATGCATCTTTCACGTAATTCTCATGTGAATATGCATGTCTTCGTTGCGTTTCAAAGCAAACGCACAGCGCTGAATAAACGAAAGCAGACGCGTTTCTTAAAGGAGACGTGTGTCATTATTAATAAAGACCGCAGTGCTTCTGTGTTCAAATGAACAACAGCGAAAGGATCAGGCCTCAGCTGCACGGCTGTCAGTCCAATTTCCCTATTTTATGAAAACCACGCCTCTTTATTTGCATTTCATAACAACGCAATCCTCTGTTTGAGGGAATCGCCGCCGAACTTTCCCACGCGTCGCGTCAAACGCTCGAGCGTTTTGGGTCGCGTGCTCAAAAGATCGTTAGATTAAAGAAATTACCTAAAGGACTGGACCACAACATTTTGGGACGAGGCCAGTGACGCGCTCGCGTTCTGCGCAGCGATTGGCTGTCGAGCCCGGGAGGGGCGTGGTTACGGCGACGGCGTGGGTTCGCCTGTGTGACACAATTACAACAACTTTAATCTGCTGGCGAACACAACTTTGAGATTGTTTAATAATAATACGTTCCGCGTTTTTAAGTGTGCAGGGCCGCACGCCACGCGTCACAGTTTATTCCTACAAAACAATGTGAGACGACGCGCCGCTGGAGGGCCAGCTCACTTCGCACGGGGGTTCAGATTCTGACGCGCGTTTCACTGGAGAAAAAGTTCGCGTTTATTGTGGCTTTTGGACGCACGGAGCTCGCCTTCCCTCGATTTCGCGGCGCGATTCCATGAAATCGTGCCGAGCGTCGCTCGCCGTCGCCGCCGCTCGACGCCTCAGCGCTGCTGGTGATGAGGAGAAGAAAATGGCGGCGGGAAAAGCGAGCGAACCCGAGGAGGACTCACCGCGGATGAGCGCGCAGGAGAGCGACGCTCTGGCCCGCGTCGACAGGTCAGATCCGCGGGCGTCTTTTGGCTGCTTCTCATAGTTTCTGAGTGTGAGATGTATGAGTTGATCCCTGTGTGTGTGTCTCGTTCGCAGCTCTCTGTTCGGATACCAGCGGCTTCATGAAGATGGCGCCAGCATGAAGGCCCTGCTCGTAAAGGTAACGTTAAAGATGCGCGTTTAAATGACAGCGAGGGGCAGGGTTTCGGCGGCAACGCGTCTTTATATTCTCCTCAGAGCTGCGCGGATGAGCGTTGTGCTAACTTAACGCGCTCGATTTGACGCGGAGCTTAGCCGCGGTTCTGCTCTACACGAGCGTCGCGCGGAGAACTCTGTAGCTAGATTCGCGGGCTTCACAAACACAGGTGAACGCGGCGCGTCCCTAGCGTTAGCCGCGCGTCTGTATGTGTGTGTGTGTTTATTCAGTAGCGTGTTTGTGGACATGCGTTGTTTCTCAGATCACGGTGTGATTTGGGGTTTATTTCCCTCAGTGATTGAGCGCTGATCTGAGGAATAATCGCGCTCGGTTGTACTCAGAGACGGTGCTAATGGCTGCTTGGGTCGGCCCAAGATGGCGGGGTGGGGAGGGGTGAGCGCTAGCGCGTTATAATGCAGAAACAGACGCGAGTAACGCTGCAGAAAGTGCAGCTAGCATTGCTACAGCCTAACATTCGGAGCCCCGCGAAGGCTTGTGGGTAACCGGGTTCCTGTGAGAACACCTGTGTTGTTGTTGTTGTGTTGTGCAGTCCAGCAGCGAGCTGTAGTGAACACTAGAGAGTGGACAAAGACTGAGTGCTGATTCCAAACCCTGTCAAGTGCGTCTGGGCTTCGTTGCACACAGAGCTGGAGCTGTGTCCTTCACTCTCAGCCATAGACCTGCATGTAGTTCTGCTTTATACACACGACCTCTGACCTCAAGTGTCAGGATCAACACCATTGATGGGATAGTTCACTTAGATGTGACTCTTTCGTTCATTTCTAGCGATATTGATTGCAACTGAGCTGGACATCAATCTGAATCAATGACTTTAATTTAAAACTGAGTGTTTACTGTTTTGCATTATTGCACAGTAGTATTCATATTTAATACTGTAAAGCTGCTTTGACACTCAGTATTGTTAAAGCGATGTATATTTAAAGTTGACTCGATTTCAGTGGAAGTCAAAAGATGATATTTTATAAAATATCTCTTGTTTTCGTTCTCCATACAATAAAGGTCCAGTGTTTGTTACGCAAACGTGCATCAAAATATCATCTTTTGTATAGTTTGTGGATCAATCGTCGTATTGAGCGTGTTTTCAGGTGTCGCCACCGTTGCATGGTTCTGTCTGCACTCTTTATATTATTTATATTATATATATTTATATTATATGCTGTGAGTGAAGCACAGCTGATTTGTAGTTCACTAGAACGTCGTCCAGATGGAGACGAGTATCTGTGGTTTCTCACTGTTGTTTATTTTATCAGTCGTCTTGCGTGTCTCGTTCTGAATTGCATTTACATGTTAATATACACTATATTGCCAAAAGTATTGGCACCCCTTCTAATGAACAGGTTTGACTACTTTAGTACAAATCTTAATGTTAAAGCATATAATGATATTCTAGGAAATTGTGTGCTTCTAATATTATAGCAACAGTTTGGACTCTTTTCTATTCTAACATGACAATGTCTCTGTGTATAAGACAAGGTTCAAAAAGAAAATGATTGATTGAGTCAGTGTGGAAGAACTTGACTGGTCTGCATAAAACCAAGTCCTAATCCCAGTTTAACACCTCTGGTGTGACTGTAAATGCACAAAAACTCATCACCAAACACCAATGACTTGTACATACACTATATAGACAAAAGTATTGGCACCCCTTCTTTAGAACAGATGCACTTCCAAATCTGTGTCAACAACGATGGGAACATAATTCATGTATTTAAAAATTGTATTTCATCTCTGTTGCAACAGTTTTGGACGTGTCTAAAATGACTGAACCCATATGTACAAGATATCACCTGAGTGTTTGAAACGTTGAATGAATGCTAAAGCATCACATGCAGCCGCGTGCCGTTCTCTGCTTCTGCTGTGATTGTGTTGTTTATGTCAGCAGTGCACTTGCTCTAATTGCTGTAGATGTGTGTGCTGAACGGTTTTCTGGTGGTCACCGGGGTCAAAGGAGGACATTTATGCATTTAGCAGACGCTTTTATCCAAAGCGACTTACATTGCATTCAAGTTAGTTTTTACATTTGATCAGCTCTTGCTTTCCCTGGGAATCGAACCCATGATCTTGGTGTTGCTAGCGCCATTCTCTACCATTTGAGCTACAGGAAAGCTGTTGAGCTACACTGCGTGTGTCCTGCCAAGCAGCTTGAGGTCAGCCGGTGACTCGCGGGGAATATTGGATCAGACGTTCTGCCGTGTCTGTGCCGAGCAGAACCACAATCTGACGCTGAACCACGTGACCTGCGTCGTCCTCCACCTTTCTCTCATTACTGCTGGTTTGAGATCGTTAGTGCTTGTTTAACGCAGCTCGGCTGTCTGAAGCGGGCCGGTTTGATGTTCAACGGGGCTTGAAGGTGGGGGTCACAGGTCAATCATGATGTCGTGTTCATATTCACTTCTTAAAGGGACAGTTCACCCAAAAAGATCGTTCTGTCATCATTCACTCACCCTCATGTTGTTCAAACCTTAAAGGGATAGTTCACCCAAAAATGAAAAGTCTGTCATAATCTACTCATCCTCAAGTAGTTCCAAACCTGTATGAATGTGTTTGTTCTGAACACAAAGGAAGATATTCTGAAGAATGTGGGAAACAGAGCAGTTCTGGGGCACCATTGACTTCCATAGTATTTTTTTTCCTACTATTGAAGTCAATGGTGCCCCAAATCAGCCTGGTTACAAACTTACTTCAAAACATCTTCCTTTGTGTTCAGAACAAACACATTCATACAGGTTTGGATCTACTTGAGGATGAGTAAATGATGACAGAATTTTCATTTTTGGGTGTACTGTCCCTTTAAGTGTTTTGACGTGTTTTAGTCTGTATAATAAGTCGATGTGTTTTTGTCGACATTCTTCAGAAATCTTCTGTTTTGTGTTGTACAGAAGAAAGTAAGTCATGAGGACGAGTAAATGATGTCAGAACGATGGTTTTTTTGGTCACAGATGGTGAGAACCGGGTCTGTTAACCACCAGCGGCTTGTTTTAACCTAGTTAACAATGTTAACCTAGTTGTGCATTACTCAGAATAATTGAAACTAGGGATGCACCGAATGTTCAGCAGACGAAATTATTACTTTGGTATACCTCCATGGTTTTTAAGGTGCTTTATATATAAATAAATAAATGAGTGATTGATTGATTGATTGAAATAACTGTTTTGTATGTGAATATATAGAAAAATATAGGCTAATTTATTCCAGTGATCGAAAGCTGAATTTTCAGCATCATGAAAACTATTTTAAATTCGGTGCAATGCACTAAATGGAAACATTTGTTAAAATTGTACATGGTCCCTTTTCAAATCAATTTTAATAAATAAATAAATGACTCCAGTCGTCAGTGTCACATGATCCTTCAGAAATCATTCTGATTTGCTGCTCAAAGTGTCCAGTTTTCCTTCTTTTTGGTCTTTAGCCAATCACAAGAAGGGGATCTCAAAAATGTCCAAATATTTAAATTTTACTAACTTAAATTAAATTGTGCGTTTTTGGTATAATATCTGCTAGACTGTTAAAAAAACATTGTGTTAAATATTTTAAATTGTTGTTTTGTAATAGATTTTTTTCTTTGAAAAGCAAGACAAAATGCTAAAAAGCACATTTTAGCTATTTTAATTAATGCAATGGTGAATAAATGTGAAAACCATCTTCGGTATTCGGCCTTCAGCCCAGAGTTTAATTTTATTCGGCTTCGGTCAATTTTAATTTCAGTGCATCTCTAATTGAAAGTTTATTTGAGTTGCTTTTGCTGTAATGTACACATTCTCTCTCTATCTGTGTGATTATTGGCATAATCTATTGATCGATTCAGCTGTTTTTGAGATCATAATCATCCGCTGAAGCGTAACCTGTCACTTACAATCAGTGTTGGGCTCGTTACTCAAAGAATGTAATATATTACTCATCACAAGTTACTCCTTTCAAAAGTAACAGTTACTTTCCAGCAGCAGTAATTAGTTACATTGTTTCTTCACGTCACACAGAAGATGTAACAATGTATCTTCCACATAAATGTTACTAACAACATATTTCTGCCTCATCATTTGACCAGAATACACATTATTAGTTATTACAAACACTCAATAATTAATAGTGACATTCAAGTAGAAGTGTTGTATTAATCTCATTAATGTGTAGCTTGAAGCTAATTGTAATTTCTCCGTTATCCATATACGATTATATTTCATTATGTATTTTATCAAATCACATAAGTTTGTAAGAAACCGTTTAATTTTCCATAAAGATTTTTAATTATAGTAATATAAGCTGATCAGAGGGATGTAACGCCAGAGTACAGTAACACACAACAGTGTTCAGATCATCTTTTCTTGACAAAATCAATAAAATGCAATATTTATATCTGCTGAATGTAAGTTTTCCATATTCCGAGCTCACCTGCTGCACCTCATCACATGCATGAGTCGTGAAAATTATGACAATAAATCTAGGAATTATTTGATTGTTGGATTTTAAATCGAGGCATCAAAAGTAACTAAGCTGTTTTATGGATGATAACTGTAATAATATTACTGAAATCTTATTAGTTACTGCAAAAAGTAATATTATTACAGTAACTAGCTACTGCCCAACACTGCTTACAATATATAGAGACAGGCCTGTTGATGTCTGTTGTTATCCAGTGATTAAATATTGTGTAACGTATGTTTCAGTCAAGCTGCTCTTGTTTGTGATCGCTGACGGACATCACACTCACGACTGGTTTCAGATCTTTATGGTTTAATGGCGTCGAAGTGTGTTTGTGAACGGTGGACGGTTTACTCGATCTCACGTTCTGTCTGTTGGATGTTGAGGGTTAAAGTGTGATTATTGGCTGGATCGGTGCTTCGTGGTAGAGGTCTTCACGGAGGACGGGACCCGTACGGGTTCGGGTCTATATTTTAAAAGGTCAGCCGGGTCGGGTCCCAATCTATTACTTCGGGTCCCGGGTCTTTTTAACTTTGTGTGTAATACCCGAGTCGATCGGAGAACACCGCACCCGCCAGAGATCAGCGTCAGTCAGCATGCATGTGTGTAACTTGCAGTTTGTAAAATTAGGATGAGAAACGTGTGAGCGGGAAATAAGGTGGAAGAAAAAAAACACGCGTTACCTCAGCCGCCAGAAGCAGAGCGCGCGCGGAGTTAATGTTAGTACTGCAAACGGACGCTGATCATGGATTCCTTCATGAAACAAAACTGAAGAGACGCACCTGTTATTGAACACGCACGCAGTAAAGTGTAACGAACTTATAATTCTGTGCATTTTTTGCTAAAAAAAATAATTGCTCCGAGTCTTTAATACAACCAACAAAAAGTATCGTTATTGTAGTTCAGAAGGGGAAACGTAACAATCGAAGCTGACTCCAGATGAAGAAAAAACTGCGTTGCATTAGTCATCCGTCTCCATCTCAGCAAGTAGACTTTGAAGCTGGAATAATGAGAAGGCTCTTTCAGTCGGCAAGAGAGAGGAACAGCCTAACATGGAGGGAAATTTATTGGCAAGGAGGATTGTATGCATCGCAGTCTGTGTGGGTCCTAATGCCCCAGTATAGTGACGGGGACACTATACTGTCAAAAGAGCACCGTCTTTCGGACGTTAAACCGAGGTCCTGACTCTCTGTGGTCATTAAAAATCCCATGGCATTTCTCGTAAAGAGTAGGGGTGTAACCCCGGTGTCCTGGCCAAAATTCCCTCCACTGGCCCTTGTCAATCATGGCCTCCCAATAATCTCCATCCACTTGATTGGCTCTATCTCTCTCTCCTCTCCACCTGTAGCTGGTGTGTGGTGAGCGCACTGGTGCCGTTGTCCTGTGGCTGCCGTCGCATCATCCAAGTGGATGCTGCACACTGGTGGTGGTTGAGGAGAGACCCCCCACATGATTGTAAAGTGCTTTGGGTGTACAGCAATACACAAAGCGCTATATAAATGCCTCATTCATTCATTCAGTCAGGGAAACTAACAGTAGGGCAAAACGTTTTGTTTTTTTTCGCAACTTGTTCATTGACTTAATAGCATTTGCTGTGCAATATGTGCCGATCGGGACAGGTGCAGTCGGGTCTGTGTCGGGTCCGGGTAGTACATTTATGGCATTTCTCGGGTCTGCACGGGTTCGGGTCCCACTTTCAAATAAAATACGTGTCCGGGTCGGTTCCGTGCAACATATTTACGGGTCTCTTCGGGTTCAGGTACGAATTTTTGGACCCGTGAAGACCTCTACTTCGTGGTGACGGTGGTCAGGGCTCCAGCTAGTAAGTTCTGCAGATTTAGTAGCGCTGGGGGGGGGTGATCTGTGGGGTTATTAAAAACAAAAATAATTTAATCATAAAAATACTACTGTTTTGCATTAACAAGTGCAGTTACTAATAATATTACACGTTTATTTCTTGCTAATGCACAGTAGACTTGAGTCGGGAAGCGTACAATTAACTTTTATTCAAAACAGTATATATTTTTTATATATTCTGCTCTCAGTAACGGTACCATTATTCTTTTATAGTAGCCTAATTATATTGAGCTTATCGACAGCTTTAGCGATTTTCAAAATACTTGGAGTTATTTAGTTCAAAATTGAACAAAAGTTTAGACGTTTCTTACTTCATAGACATGAAAAGTGCAAAACTTTGACACAATTTGATTTCTTGATGATTTGATATTTTATAATATCAAAATATAGTGGAAATGAATGATTAATAAGCCATTAAGTGCCTCTCTGCTGCCATCTACTGGTTATAGTGGTAATTTGATGTATTTTTTTAAATTTTAAATAAGTGTTTGTTTAAAACAATATTTAAATTGGATAATTTTTAGAGCTTTAAAGTGCTGGAAATGATTGAAAGTCACTGAAAAGTGCTTGAATTTCTCTCTCAAAAGGTTGAACCCTGAAATGAATAATGTAATGACATTCGGCTCTTTCTGCCACAACACCATGGTTCTAGTTATTACTGCTTCTGGTTTTCTGCATCAGCGCTGTTTGATCCGTTTATAACAGACTTCTGCGGTGAGTTTAAACGCTTCTCACTGGATCGGCAGCGCTGTGCTGTAACAGTGTGCCGAGATCAGCATTGGTTCCCGAGTAAAGCGGTTCTGATAAACGGTCCACGACGGAGTAGCGCGGTTTCGTCACGCTTTGCTGTTTGATGTTTCTCATATGCGACAGAAATGTCCAGCGCTTATGAGTTGGGCAACGCGGTGGTCGCACCACCAGAAAAAATGATCGCAAAATGCAACCATTTGGTCGCAGTCTGTAGTAGGGCTGTGCAATTAATCGAAATTCAGTTTGATTTCGGCCTCCAACGATTATGAAAATACAATAATCGAGATAAACCGATTATGG
>JAPDDO010000355.1:37500-60000 GCA_027422415.1 Schizothorax lantsangensis
CACTTTCTCTATCTCTCTCACACACACCCTCTCACTCTCTCTCTCACACACACACACACACACACTCACTCTCACTCACACACACACTCTATAGCCCTATTCGGACGGTAATTGTTTCTCAGGGAGACGTAAGTGATTTTCAGCATACACAGGGGGTAGTTGGTGATTTAATTGCCGTCCGAATCCAGGATGTCGGTGTTTTTCTCTCACCACCCCCGTGAAAATCCCCGGCCGAATTACCTACTGTTTTTTGACAAACACCGAGGTCGTGTGGTAATTTAATTACCGTCCGAATCCACATCTCTGAGTTTACCAGAAGAAATCGATTCAAAATTCAGTGTTTAATCCATTTTTGAGCACTCCCGAACACCGTAACGTTGTACTTCGGTGTAATTTACATATTATTTCTGAAATGCTGGAAAGTATTTAAAAGAACAATATTAACTTCATGACTGCTCAACCACAGCGACTGGGAGCAGAAAAAGAAGAAAAGCACATAAATGTTCAAATGGGTCTTTATTGTGGCAGCAGCAGGTATGCAATACAATTTTAAAATGTGTATTATAAACAGATATATATCGCGTATAATTATATACAACTATAGGGCGTCTATTTTCCTATTTTTAAACAGGAGATTTAAATAATCAAATAATAAATATTATAAAATATGCTTGGAATAATAATACATTTTACATAAGTATTTTTAAATACATTTTACACAATAATAAGAATACATTTGTAAATAAAATTAATTTTATTTACAGCAGACAATCATGTGATTGGCCACGTGAGCATGTGTTCCCGGGTGCACAGGATCACAGAACTCGCTCCACTGTGAATAAATCGCCGTCCGAATGCATGAGTTTTATCACTGAGGTGATATGTAAATTTATTTTTACAGACGTCCATATGAGAAACAATTACCGTCCGAATCGGGCTTTACTCACACACACACACACACTCTCTCTCTCTCTCTATCTTTCTCTCACACTCTCTCACACACACACACAGTCACACTCACACACACACTCTTACTCACACACACACACACACACACAGACACTCTCTCTCACACACACTCTCACTCTCTCTCACACACACACACACTCTCTCTCACACACACAGACACTCTCTCTCACACACACACTCTCTCACACACACAGACACTCACACACACACTCTCTCTCACACACACTCTCACACACTCTCTCTCTCTCACACACACTCACTCTCACACACACACAGACACTCTCTCACACACACACTATCTCTCTCTCTCTCTCACACACACACACACTCACTCTCACTCACACACACACTCTCTCTCTCTCACACACACACACACACACACACACACACACACAGTCACACTCACACACACACTTTCTCTCTCTCTCACAGACACACACACACTCTCTCACACACACACAGTCACACTCACACACACACACTCTTTCTCTCTATCTCTCTCACACTCTCACACACACACTCTCTCACACACACACACACACACACACTCACTCTCACTCACACACACTCTCTCTCTCTCTCTCTCTCTCCTCACACACACACACACACACACACACACACACACACACACACAACACAGTCACACTCACACACACACTTTCTCTCTCTCTCACAGACACACACACACACACACACACACAGTCACACTCACACACACACTCTTTCTCTCTCTCTCTCACACTCTCTCTCTCTCTCACACACACACACACACACACACACACAGTCACACTCACACACACACTTTCTCTCTCTCTCACAGACACACACACACTCTCTCACACACACACACACACACACAGTCACACTCACACACACACTCTTTCTCTCTATCTCTCTCACACTCTCTCACACACACACTCTCTCTCACACACACACACTTTCTCTCTATCTCTCTCTCACACACACACACACACACACACACACTCTCACACACACACACGTCTCACCTCCACTGGACAAAGGAAGATGTTTGTCAGGCTCTTCTCCTCAGAAACATGTAAATAGAGAATCTTCTGTTCAGAATTTGCTTCTAATTGTTGTCTTTGTTTGTTTGTTTGTTTTTAGTTCAGTTTCACATCGCGCATCTATACGAGATCCAGGTGAGTCCTTCATTAACGTCTCTTTCTATCACTGACAGCAACCAGCTCTGCTTGTGATTAATGTTAGTGCATGAGATGGTGTTTGTGAAGGGGATGCTGGAGCTTACTGTTCGGGTCGTGTTACCATAGCAACAGGAGAGGCGTTGCCGTGGTGTTGCATCCCTCCTTCCTTCCTGTTCACCACAGTGTCACGCAGACGCCGCTCGAGCAGGGTTGTGTTTGTGATGGCTGATACTCAGAGACACTCGGCGTGTTTAGCGGTTAGTTGACTGATGAATGTCTGGTTTTGTCGCGTCACAGAAGAGATACCGTGCGGCCAAAGAGGCCTACGAGAGCCTCCTGCAGACGGAGGACTTACCTGCGCAGGTGAAGGCAGCCACCTTACAGCAGCTGGGTAAGAGCATCCATCACATTACACCGTTAACACCTGTGTCTGCTCACGATCTGTGTTTAAGTGCGGGGATAAATGTTATAAAGGTCTCATGTCGATGTAAATCTGATAAACCTGAGCGCTCGCACTGCAAAAAAGGCTTATCTTACTTAGTATTTTTGTCTTGTTTCTAGTCGAAATATCTAAAAATTAAGACGCTTAATTAAGAGTCTTGTTTGTAGGGGGCGTGAAACTAAATTAAGTGTGTTATGCTTAAAATAAGTACGATTATCTGCTAGTGGGGTTAGTCAAATTATCTTGTTTTAAGCAAAATGCACTTCATTTAGTTATTTATATATATTTTTTTCTGGAAACAAGACAATATGTGACTCTGCAGCACAAAAGCAGTCATCAGTAACACAGGTATATTTGTAGCAATAGACAACAATACATTGTATGGTCAAAATTATACATTTTTCATGTATGCCAAAAATCATTAGGATATTAAGATCATGTTCCATGAAGATATTTAGTAAATTTTCTACCGTAAATATATCAAAACTTAATTTTTGATTAGTAATATGCATTGCTAAGAACTTCATTTGAACAACTTTAAAGGTGATTTTCTCAATATTTTGATTTTTTTGCACCCTCAGATTCCAGATTTACAAATATTGTCCTATCATAACAAACCATACATCAATGAAATCTTATTTATTCAGCTTTCAGATGATGTATAAATATCAATTTCAAGAAATTGACTCTTATGACTGGTTTTGTGCTCCAGGGTCACATGTCTTTTCTAGTAAAAGCATCTTAATTTAAGAATTTTTAGATATTAATTCAAGATATGGGGCAAGAAAATGTGTGTATCCTTTCATATAGTTAAAATTGCACAAAGAGTGCTGTTTTTTGTTCAAAAATAAGCATGATTGTGAAATTGATTTTATACGACAGTTCAATAAACAAAGTTAATATTAAGAGACTTACGATTTTTGCTCCATTTCACCAACAAACATAACTCCAAACACAGCTACAGCACTGTTTAGTGTCTCAGTGATTCGTTCCTGAATGAATCAATCATTAAATGATTCGGTTCACTCACAACGACTCACTTATTAACAGTGACTCGCTGCCACCTGCTGGAGGTTTTAATATCACATTTAAAGTATCTGTTCATTTTAAAATAATTTCTAATATCAGTGTTTTGTCTTTAAAATATCAAAACATTATGTATTAGTAACTGCAGGTTAAAGCACTGTGAGCTGCATTAAACAGTGTGTAAATACATATAAACACATTCAGATGCAACTTCAGCACAGATTAATTTTATTGATACTGTTTTCATTTGTTTGGTAACAGCCTGAATATTTTATTATGCTAATTGCTAATTAAATGTAACAATTTGACTCCAAAGATGCACACTTTTAGAAAAAAAAGACTTTATTAAAGGTAAAATTGCCAAGAATCAATTGTAAAGATTAATGATGTGAACTGAATATGAAGAATATCAAAAACTGCAGCTGTCCACGTTAGACAGATATCAGCACAATAACACACTCGGCAAAATATCGTCATCAAAAATATATATTTTTTCAATATGGCAGAGCAGAGTTTAGTTCAGGTGTTCTGCATCTGTCAGCCGTATGTGGTTTATTCTGAGTGTCTCTGTCAGGCTGGATGCATCATACGGTCGAGCAGCTGGGAGATAAAGCTAATAAAGACAGCTACGCCATCCAGTGTCTCCAGAAATCACTCGAAGCCGATCCCAACTCCGGCCAGTCCTGGTATTACCTCGGCAGGTCAGTCTCACGTCTGCGTCTGCGGTCCGTTCGCTCGGCCCTGACGCCTGCGTTCATGTGGTTTGGTTTGCTCTCTGCAGGTGCTACTCCAGTATTGGGAAGGTCCAGGATGCGTTCATTTCATACAGACAGTCCATCGACAAATCAGAGGCCAGCGCGGACACGTGGTGCTCGATAGGGTACGTATCTGTGAAGGGCACAAATCTGCTGATGTTTATCGCACTCGTGTCACACTTTTATACATGCAATTTAATCTTCAGCTCTATTCTATGCATTAACGGTTTGATATCAGTTTTAGTTTTAATCCTGTATTGTGTATAGGATGCGTTAAGTGACTTGCTAGCTAAGCTTTTTTGGTCATTTTTATCTTTAAGTCTTATTTAAAATGGTCAAGGAACTGATATTTTTACCAGTATTTTCATTGATTATATTACCATGACATTCGGTGTGTGTGTGTGTGAGAGAGTGAGAGTGTGTGTGTGAGAGAGTGTGTGTGTGAGAGAGTGTGTGTGTGAGAGAGTGTGTGTGTGAGAGAGTGTGTGTGTGAGAGAGTGTGTGTGTGAGAGAGTGTGTGTGTGAGAGAGTGTGTGTGTGTGTGTGTGTGAGAGAGTGTGTGTGTGTGTGAGAGAGTGTGTGTGTGTGTGTGAGAGAGTGTGTGTGTGTGTGTGTGAGAGAGTGTGTGTGTGTGAGAGTGTGTGTGTGTGAGAGAGTGTGTGTGTGTCGAATGTTGTGGCGGATGCGTGATTATGTAATTTGTAGTGAATAACGTCTTAAACGTGGGTCTGTTGGTGAGGGCTGTGCAATTAATCAAAATACAATTTGGATCTCAGCCTCCAACGATTATGAAAATAACATAAGTATACTTAAATATTAATATACCCGAGGTGGTTATAAGAGCACAGATAAACATTGTCGCAGTACAGTGTTTATTGTCTTAATGTTCTTTTTGAATGTCATCATGTCTTTCATTCAGTTACAGCGATATCTGGATGCTTTTGTCCATATTGTGTGTGTGAGAGAGTGTGTGTGTCAGGGATTTTATGTAATTTGTAGTGAATGACCTGGAGGGCTGTGCACGTCAGCCTTGAGTTCTGTTTCTACTGTAATGTGTGTATTTTCTGCGCGAGGGCGCCCTCAAGTGTCCAGTATGAATCAAACACGCATTACATGTGTTCATAGCACTAAATAATGGCCAATCCATAAAAATATTAATTCTCTCAAAAGAGATTTGAAGTAGACATTTGAGAATCCATGTTTTTCTACAGTATACAGAAGTGACTGGAGTTTTAATTAAAGTGTACTGGAGTGTTTTTTTTTTTTTAATAGCATTTAAAAATAGCAAAAAATAACTAAACCAAAAAGCTGAGGTATTTATTGAACCATGGGTTAACTGTATTGTTGCATCCCTACGGTTTACTCTAAAATACTGTATAACAGGAATATCACAAACTGAGTGCAGACCCAGAGTATTAATTTATGAAAAATATTTAACATTAAATCCCCCCCGGTCACACTGATGCTACTCAAAAAAAAAATTCCACGGTTGGCAGGTCTGGATATATATCGCTATCTTTAAATAAATCATTCATATATAGTTTTGGTCATACGGCCCACTCAGAATCCTGATTACAATATTGACCAAAATAATGGAGATTATATGATTTTTGTCATAGTCGAGCAGCCCTACTGTTGGTAGTGCAGCGCATCAGTTTGGTACGACATGAGGACGAGTAAGCGATGATGACGCGATTCTGACGCTGCTGTGTTGTGTGTCGTTGTCTCTGTTAGCGTGCTGTATCAGCAGCAGAATCAGCCCATGGACGCGCTGCAGGCCTACATCTGTGCCGTGCAGCTGGATCACAGTCACGCCGCGGCCTGGATGGACCTGGGCACGCTCTACGAGTCCTGCAACCAGCCGCAGGACGCCATCAAGTGCTACATCAATGCCACGCGCAGCAAATACTGCAGCAACACGGCGGCGCTGGCGGCCCGCATCAAATACCTGCAGGTGAGAGCCACACATGCGTCCAGTCGACCCGCGCTACACTGGAAAAACAAAACAGTTGAGCGAACTTAAGTTTAAGGAAACCAGCTTCAGCAGATTTGAGTTCTCTCAACTTGTTCTTTTAAGTTTATACAACAAAAAGTTGAGAGAACTCAGAAATCTGCTAAAAGATAAGTTGAGAGAACTCAGAAATCTGCTAAAAGATAAGTTGAGAGAACTCAGAAATCTCCTAAAAGATAAGTTGAGAGAACTCAGAAATCTGCTAAAAGATAAGTTGAGAGAACTCAGAAATCTGCTAAAAGATAAGTTGAGAGAACTCAGAAATCTGCTAAAAGATAAGTTGAGAGAACTCAGAAATCTGCTAAAAGATAAGTTGAGAGAACTCAGAAATCTGCTAAAAGATAAGTTGAGAGAACTCAGAAATCTGCTAAAAGATAAGTTGAGAGAACTCAGAAATCTGCTAAAAGATGAGTTGAGAGAACTCAGAAATCTGCTAAAAGATAAGTTGAGAGAACTCAGAAATCTGCTAAAAGATAAGTTGAGAGAACTCAGAAATCTGAAATCTAAAAGATAAGTTGAGAGAACTCAGAAATCTGCTAAAAGAAGTTGAAGTCAGAAATCTGCTAAAAGATAAGTTGAGACTCAGAAATCTGCTAAAAGATAAGTTGAGAGGACTGAAATCTGCTAAAAGATAAGTTGAGAGAACTCAGAAATCTGCTAAAAGATAAGTTGAGAGAACTCAGAAATCTGCTAAAAGATAAGTTGAACTCAGAAATCTGCTAAAAGATAGTCAGAAATGAGAGAACTCAGAAATCTGAAATCTGCTAAAAGATAAGTTGAGAGAACTCAGAAATCTGCTAAAAGATAAGTTGAGAGAACTCAGAAATAAGTTGAGAGAACTGGAATCTGCTAAAAGATAAGTTGAGAGAACTCAGAAATCTGCTAAAAGATAAGTTGAGAGAACTCAGAAATCTGAAATAAGTTGAGAGAACTGCTGCTAAAAGATAAGCTGAGAGAACTCAGAAATCTGCTAAAAGATAAGTTGAGAGAACTCAGAAATCTGCTAAAAGATAAGTTGAGAGAACTCAGAAATAAGTTGAGAGAACTGCTAAAAGATAAGTTGAGAGAACTCAGAAATCTGCTAAAAGATAAGTTGAGAGAACTCAGAAATCTGCTAAAAGATAAGTTGAGAGAACTCAGAAATCTGCTAAAAGATAAGCTGAGAGAACTCAGAAATCTGCTAAAAGATAAGCTGAGAGAACTCAGAAATCTGCTAAAAGATAAGTTGAGAGAACTCAGAAATCTGCTAAAAGATAAGCTGAGAGAACTCAGAAATCTGCTAAAAGATAAGTTGAGAGAACTCAGAAATCTGCTAAAAGATGAGTTGAGAGAACTCTGAAATCTGCTAAAAGATAAGTTGAGAGAACTCAGAAATCTGCTAAAAGATAAGTTGAGAGAACTGAGAGAACTCAGAAATCTGCTAAAAGATAAGTTGAGAGAACTCAGAAATCTGCTAAAAGATAAGTTGAGAGAACTCTGAAATCTGCTAAAAGATAAGTTGAGAGAACTCAGAAATCTGCTAAAAGATAAGTTGAGAGAACTCAGAAATCTGCTAAAAGATAAGTTGAGAGAACTCAGAAATCTGCTAAAAGATAAGTTGAGAGAACTCAGAAATCTGCTAAAAGATAAGTTGAGAGAACTCAGAAATCTGCTAAAAGATAAGTTGAGAGAACTCCGAAATCTGCTAAAAGATAAGTTGAGAGAACTCAGAAATCTGCTAAAAGATGAGTTGAGAGAACTCAGAAATCTGCTAAAAGATAAGTTGAGAGAACTCAGAAATCTGCTAAAAGATAAGAGAGAACTCCGAAATGAGAGAACTCAGAAATCTGCTAAAAGATAAGTTGAGAGAACTTGAGAGAACTCAGAAATCTGCTAAAAGATAGTTGAGAGAACTCAGAAATCTGCTAAAAGATAAGTTGAGAGAACTCAGAAATCTGCTAAAAGATAAGAGAACTCCGAAATCTGAGAGAACTCAGAAATCTGCTAAAAGATGAGTTGAGAGAACTCCGAAATCTGAAATCTGAAATCTAAAAGATAAGTTGAGAGAACTCCGAAATCTGCTAAAAGAAAGTTGAGAGAACTCCGAAATCTGCTAAAAGATAAGCTTGAGAGAACTCAGAAATCTGCTAAAAGATAAGTTGAGAGAACTCCGCTAAAAGAAATTGAGAGAACTCCGAAATCTGCTAAAAGATAAGTTGAGAGAACTCCGAAATCTGCTAAAAGATAAGTTGAAATCTGAGAACTCCGAAATCTGCTAAAAGATAAGTTGAGAGAACTCAGAAATCTGAGAAAGTTGAGAGAACTCAGAAATCTGCTAAAAGATAAGTTGAGAGAACTCAGAAATCTGAGAAAGTTGAGAGAACTCAGAAATCTGCTAAAAGATAAGTTGAGAGAACTCAGAAATCTGCTAAAAGATAAGTTGAAATCTGAGAACTCAGAAATCTGCTAAAAGAGAAGTTGAGAGAACTCAGAAATCTGCTAAAAGATAAGTTGAGAGAACTCAGAAATCTGCTAAAAGATAAGTTGAGAGAACTCAGAAATCTGCTAAAAGATAAGTTGAGAGAACTCAGAAATCTGCTAAAAGATAAGTTGAGAGAACTCAGAAATCTGCTAAAAGATAAGCTGAGAGAACTCAGAAATGAGAGTTGAAGAACTCAGAAATCTGCTAAAAGATAGTTGAGAGAACTCCGAAATCTGCTAAAAGATAGTTGAGAGAACTCAGAAATCTGCTAAAAGATGAGTTGAGAGAACTCCGAAATCTGAAATAAGTTGAGAGAACTGCTAAAAGATAAGTTGAGAGAACTCCGAAATCTGCTAAAAGATAAGTTGAGAGAACTCCGAAATCTGAAAAGATAAGTTGAGAGAACTGAAATCTAAAAGATAAGTTGAGAGAACTCCGAAATCTGCTAAAAGAGAAGAACTCAAATCTGAAAAGATAAGTTGAGAGAACTGAAATCTAAAAGAAGTTGAGAGAACTCCGAAATCTGAAAAGAGAAGAACTCAGAAATCTGCTAAAAGATAAGTTGAGAGAACTCAGAAATCTGCTAAAAGATAAGTTGAGAGAACTCCGAAATGAAAAGATAAGTTGAAGAACTCAGAAATCTCCTAAAAGAAATTGAGAGAACTGAAATCTGCTAAAAGATAAGTTGAGAGAACTCAGAAATCTGCTAAAAGATAAGTTGAGAGAACTCAGAAATCTGCTAAAAGATAAGTTGAGAGAACTCAGAAATCTCCTAAAAGACTCAGAAATCTGCTAAAAGATAAGTTGAGAGAACTCAGAAATCTGCTAAAAGATAAGTTGAGAGAACTCAGAAATCTGCTAAAAGATAAGTTGAGAGAACTCAGAAATCTCCTAAAAGATAAGTTGAGAGAACTCCGAAATCTGCTAAAAGATAAGTTGAGAGAACTCCGAAATCTGCTAAAAGATAAGTTGAGAGAACTCCGAAATCTGCTAAAAGATAAGTTGAGAGAACTCAGAAATCTGCTAAAAGATAAGTTGAGAGAACTTGAAATCTGAAAAGAAAGTTGAGAGAACTCCGAAATCTGCTAAAAGATAAGTTGAGAGAACTCCGAAATCTGCTAAAAGATAAGTTGAGAGAACTCCGAAATGAGAGAACTCAAATCTGAAATAAGTTGAGAGAACTGAAATCTAAAAGATAAGTTGAGAGAACTCAGAAATCTGCTAAAAGATAAGTTGAGAGAACTCAGAAATCTGCTAAAAGATAAGTTGAGAGAACTCAGAAATCTGCTAAAAGATAAGTTGAGAGAACTCAGAAATCTGCTAAAAGATAAGTTGAGAGAACTCAGAAATCTGCTAAAAGATAAGTTGAGAGAACTCAGAAATCTGCTAAAAGATAAGAGAGAACTAAGTAAAAGATGAGAGAACTCAGAAATCTGCTAAAAGATAAGTTGAGAGAACTCAGAAATCTGCTAAAAGATAAGAGAACTCAGAAATGAGATAAGAAGAACTCAGAAATCTGCTAAAAGATAAGTTGAGAGAACTCAGAAATCTGCTAAAAGATAAGTTGAGAGAACTCAGAAATCTGCTGAAGCTGGTTGCCTTAAACTTTTAAGTTTGCTCAACTGTTTGTTTGTGTTTTACAGTGTAGCGCGGCGTCAGCGTGTGTCTGCGCCGCGCGGCTCGGCTCTGTATGTGGGTCTCGTACATGTTGCATTTGTTCTGAATATATGTTGAGTTAATTTGTGTCACAGTCAGATCTTTCACCTTCATTCTTCGTCTGTATGCGTGAGTCACCGGAGCGAGAAGGCCAGCGTAACTCTAGACTGGTTTGGCATCAGGCCGCACTGCTCTGTGTTTGAACTGTTCCGCCGCACCACCTCAGATGGCTGTGTTTACATCTCGTTTTCATCCTAGGCTCAGTTCTGTAACCTCCAACACAATAGTCTACAGAGTAAAAGTAAAATGCTTCCTAGTATTGAGGAAGCCTGGAGCCTCCCAATCCCAGCAGAGCTAACGTCCAGACAGGGTGTCCAGAGCACAGGCCAGCAGGTGAGACCAGATAGACACACACGCTTGACATCTCACCCTTAGAAATGCCCCACACACACACACACACACACACACACACACACACGGCTCATCAGGTGAAACCATGCTCCTGCTCGCCACGTCTTCTGCTCGTGATTTTGGGAATTGTTCGGTTAAACTGCCCCTATTATGGGTTATGAAAGGTTCATATTTTAGTTTTGGGATCCCTAACAACAGGTTGACGTGTATGCAAGGTCAAAAAACACTTATAATATGCATTTATTTTTATCTTATTTGCTCAACGACTCCCAAACGATTAATTTTTCCAAACTCCTCCTCTGCGTGACGCTACTCTGCTCTGATTGGTCGATTTCATTTAAAGCAGAGCACAGTGTTACTTTGTGTACAGCGTTACCGTGGAAACAGCTATTTGTAACACTCCAATAGTAGCACCTAGTGGCGGGAAATATGCTAATGTCTCATGTTGACGTCAAACAGGGATTGGTTTTAAAAACGACTCGTTTCAATGATTCAGACTCGACTCTTTCTTTTGAGAGACGATAACTTTATACACGGAGCACTTTCAGATTTAACACTCTGCAGATGTTTTCATTCACTTAGAGTTGTTACACACTGCAAAAATCCATAATGGTGGCAGTTTAAAGCGTTCCCAGTTGAGTGGATCAGTAGCGTGGTTTCTGTGCGTGAGCTTCAGTAGTGTAGCTCTGCTCAATCACACCTGGGTCAAAAATGAGTCAATGTCTCTTTAATTAGCTGCAGGTTCAACAAGTGCCTCGTCTTGCCGTTTTTCACCCAGAGTTGTGTTTGTGCTGTAGTTTTAGTCATTGTGCCCTCTAGTGTTGCAGTTCCACACCAAACACTGATGCAGTCCGGCTGTAGTAGTTACTAGTCGAGTGTGTGTGTGTGTGTGTGTGTGTGTGTGTTCATGACAGTACAATGAGACGTGTTTTTATCTCTCATTGATACTGATGCTCTCGCTCATAATAAATGTTTTATTTGTTTTTGCATGTTTTCTCTCAGAGTTCAGTTGTTTGGGGGGGGGGGGCAGTATGTACGTATCGTATGTTAAGATACGATTAAGACGCAGCGCCACCAACAGTTCAACTTCTCTCATACGTTTTGGCCAATAACTTGAATGACCGAGGAACAGAAGATCTTCAAAAATTGTTGTTATGATCCTGATGGAGACGACTGTATCTTTGCAGCACTTGAGCTGATATCTATATCATTCAAACGATGCCCTGCCTAGTTTATGTCCAGTTATTCCAAGAATCACTTCATGTGTTTTACTGTGTTAACAACATAAAACAAGCTCATCAAGCAGGGTTTGTTTACTATTTGTGACCCTGGAGCACAAAACCAGTCATAAGGGACATTGAGATGTATGCATCATCTGAAATCTGAATATATATCTTTCCATTGATGTATGGTTTGTTATGATAGGACAATATTTGGCTGAAAATCTGGAATCTGAGGGTGCAAAAAAATCAAAATATTGAGAAAATCACCTTTAAAGTTGTTCAAATGAAGGTCTTAGCAATGCATATTACTAATCAAAATTAAGTTTTTATACATTTATAAGAAATGTATCTTCATGGAACATGATGTTTACTTAATATCCTAATGATTTTTGGCATAGGGTTATAAAATGTATAATATTGACCCATGCAATGTATCGTTGGCTATTGCTACAAATATACCTGTGCTGCTTATGACTGCTTTTGTGCTGCAGGGACTCATATAATCTTTATGGATATAGTTCGACTGAACAAATTGACCCCGTGACCCTCATAACAGACCTTTAAAAGGCCTCAAACGTGAGCCACGCTCAAGCTGTATATGTTGAATGTACTCGTAACATTTGAGGTACGTCTGAGAATCAGATTCCTCACCCGACCGCTGTGTTTAGTGGAGGAATATGATTTATCTTTCACATGTATAGTCTGAGCAGTTATTGTCAGCTGCAGACACTCTCTCAGTGACTGGTGTAGATGTTCTCCGTCTGTCTGTCTCTTCACGTGTCTGCGGTCTCTCTCAGGCGTGTAAACCTCAGCCCGGGTCATCCGGTGGAGCTCACGGCTCCGGTCAGTCGCTGCCTCCTCACGTGAGTCCTCTAGATCAGGCTGAAGATCAGTCCAGTCCAGCCAAGAGGAAGAGGACCGCCAGCCCTGCCAAGGTTCGTGCTCCGTTTGCTCAGCACGCCGCTGATGTAAAGACAGCAGTGATAATCACGTCTGTGTCTCTTCACTCCTCAGAGTTCTACAGAGGCTTGGAGCAGCAGTTCAGCACAGCCAGCGACTCCTAACTGGTACCTGTCTCCTCAGAAGCTGCAGGTGAGAGCATCACCTCATTACCATAAATCATGATAAAACTCCCAACAGTTAGTATTAACGTTTCTTACTTTAATTATCATTACAACCATATTCGATTACCGCGATTTGAACAACTTAGGATAAATATCCAGCATAAAGCACTGTTTTAATTAACAGTAGTTTCGTTTTGTGTGAAAACAGGGCGGAAAAGCTGGGAGGATTTAAAGGGAATTATACAAATCAATATACGAATGAATTAATAGTGTTCAGTCTCGGACTCGGAGGGCAAAACATCCACAGAACTGCAGCACAAGTGTCAATTTTTCATGTTTCCAGCTGCAAATATTTATATCACGTCTCAAAAGAATAAAACAAAGGTATTTCTGAACAAAATGCAAGTTTTGGCCGTTTGCAATCCATATTAAGCAATATTTCAATCATTAAACAGTGCGACAAAAACACTTAAAGTGCCTTAATATATTTAAAACGGTAATATTAAAAGATCAAATTCAGTATATTAATGAAGCATAGTTTACATGATGAGGCCGGAATATGAACGGTTCTGTTTCCTTCTAATGGTTTTCTATGGGAAGCATTTAATGTGAAACTTTGCACATTGTGTTTATGGCTTCATCTTCTTGTCTGTACAAAATATACATCATTAATAAGGTGTCCACTGAATCTCGCCTTTTAATATCTGCGTTTACTACTTAATGCAATCTGCGTAAAAATAGCTGGAGGTCAGTGGAGCAAAGCTTGGTTTTGTCCTCCAGGGGGCGCTCCTATAAGAGTGTGACGTCACGTGAACACTATCAATTAATTATATGAAGGTACTGCCTGAAGATTCGATGGCGTTTTGTGTTCATCTTCACTCCAAGTAAAACCTAATAAAGTAGTGTTTTAATCACAACGCTGCTTTAACACCGAGGTTATGAGAAACGGCTGTAATTCTGCTGCTCCATCAGCGCCACCTGCTGTCAGAGACTGGATTTACACACACTTACATTCACATTCAGTCTGAGTTAGAGGTCTGCACGGGCTTTAAACTGAAGCCCGAACCCGGCCCGTACCCGAGATCATCTGACCCGACCCGACCCGAGATCGTCCGACCCGACCCGACCCGACCCGAGATCGTCCGACCTGACCCGAGATCGTCTGACCCGACCCGAGATCGTCTGACCCGACCCGACCCGAGATCGTCTGACCCGACCCGACCCGAGATCGTCTGACCCGACCCGGACCCGACCCGAGATCGTCTGACCCGACCCGACCCGAGATCGTCTGACCCGACCCGACCCGACCCGACCCGAGATCGTCTGACCCGACCTGACCCGACCCGACCTCGTCTGACCCGACCCGGCCCGTACCCGAGATCGACCCGACCCGTACCCGAGATCGTCTGACCCGACCCGAGATCGTCTGACCCGACCCGGCCCGTACCCGAGATCGTCCGACCCGAGATCGTCTGACCCGACCCGACCCGAGCGGCATCGTCTGAATTTAGAGCCTTTCATGACTCTTACGTCATCAGGTCTACCCGACCTGATAAGATCGTCTGACCCGAAAAACCTGTACATAGTTTACCGGAATATGAACGCTTCTGTGTTTCCTTCTAATGGTTTTCTATGGGAAGCATTTAATGTGAAACTTTGCACATTGTGTTTATCTTCATCTTCTTGTCTGACAAAATATACATCATTAATAAGGTGTCCACTGAATCGCGTTAGATCGTCAAAGCTTGGTTTTGTCCTCCAGGGGGCGCTCCTATAAGAGTGTGACGTCACGTGAACACTATCAATTAATTATATGAAGGTTCTGACTGATTGAAGATTCGATGGCGTTTTGTGTTCATCTTCACTCCAAGTACCTAATAAAGTAGTGTTTTAATCACAACGCTGCTTTACCCGAGGTTATGAGAAACGTGGATTTACACACACTTGTCTGAGTTAGAGGTCCACGGGCTTTAAACTGAAGCCCGAACCCGGCCCGTACCCGAGATCGTCCGACCCGACCCGACCCGACCCGAGATCGTCTGACCCGACCCGACCCGTTCGTCCGACCCGACCCGTACCCGAGATCGTCTGACCCGACCCGACCCGAGAATCGTCCGACCCGACCCGTACCCGAGATCGTCTGACCCGACCCGTACCCGAGATCGTCTGACCCGGCCCGACCCGAGATCGTCTGACCCGACCCGACCCGAGATCGTCTGACCCGACCCGACCCGTACCCGAGATCGTCCGACCCGACCCGAGATCGTCCGACCCGACCCGAGATCGTCTGACCCGACCTTCGTCTGACCCGACCCGAGATCGTCCGACCCGACCCGACCCGATCGTCTGACCCGACCCGACCCGAAATCGTCCGACCCGACCCGTACCCGAGATCGTCCGACCCGACCCGTACCCGAGATCGTCCGACCCGACCCGTACCCGAGATCGTCCGACCCGACCCGTACCCGAGATCGTCCGACCCGACGACCCGACCCGACCCGAGATCGTCTGACCCGACCCGGCCCGTACCCGAGATCGTCTGACCCGACCCGAGATCGTCTGACCCGACCCGACCCGAGATCGTCCGACCCGTACCCGAGATCGTCTGACCCGACCCGACCCGAGATCGTCTGACCCGACCCGGCCCGTACCCGAGATCGTCTGACCCGACCCGAGATCGTCTGACCCGACCTGACCCGACCCGACCCGACCTGAGATCGTCTGACCCGACCCGACCCGACCCGAGATCGTCTGACCCGACCTGACCCGACCCGACCCGAGCGGCACAGTTGAATTTAGAGCCCGAACCCGAAGTCTTTTTGTTTGTTTTTTCACAAGGAATTATCTCATTTAAATAAATAAATAAAGCTGCTGTATTTCATGACTGCATGCAAGGGCA
Organism: Schizothorax lantsangensis; assembly: GCA_027422415.1. Taxonomy (NCBI): domain Eukaryota; kingdom Metazoa; phylum Chordata; class Actinopteri; order Cypriniformes; family Cyprinidae; genus Schizothorax; species Schizothorax lantsangensis. Next base: position 53,581 of record JAPDDO010000355.1, read on the forward strand.
GTAAACAGATACATGTAAAGAAACAGATTCATCGAGGCTCGGTCAGTTCACAAGGCACAAGAAAAAACACTTACAGTTATGAAAGTTTATGAACATCAGGTGCAGCGGTCACATAAATTCTGCCCAGTTTTTGAATGGTTGTATATTATGAGACGATATTCTTCTATCGTGCAAATTATGGTCATTTTCGTCAGTTAAGGCTCGTTAGCATTCGGCCTGCTTTAAATCAGACACAGAGATGTAGTGCGGTAAGATCACATTTATTTGAATTAATTAATTATATAATTTATTTGAATTAGCGAGAGAGACAGAGAGAGACAGAGAGAGAGAGATGAAAGTTGTGCGTGTGAACATGCGTCTGCGCGTCTCTCTCTACAAGCAATGAGGCTTAGTTACTTCAAAAACACTGATGTTACCCCCTCATTGCAGAGAAATATAACGTTGTGAGTCAGTAGCCTATCGAAGCTATTTTACTAATAAAAGTGTCTGTGCTGTGTGTTCGCTGCGCGATCGCTCTGATATCTGTGTGCAATAATGTGTGTGTGTGCGTCCATGAAAGCAGCGAAGCCTGCAACAAGCCCGAGCCCGAGCTCAACAAAACACTTGAGAAACTCCATTGCTGCCCCGGAAAAACAAACTATATCCACTGTTCACGTAACGCTGGGTTGTTTTGGGAAGCTGAACAAGGTTATCTTTCCCTCACAACCAAAAACACACTTCTTTAGAGACGTTCTTCCCGAGCGAGTCCCGTGCAGCGCTGCCGATTGAAGCGTGTTGATTGGCTGCTCTCGCTCCGGTCGATGCGTGCAGGGGCGTGTTCTTCCGGGAGAAATGCCCATATAAGGAGTTCCACCGTCGTTTACGTCATCAAGAACAACGATCGAAAAAAACTCTCCGAAACTTGTACGAACCCGGAAGTGAGATTTTTGGCACAGAAATACTCTGTTATACGTCCAATTTTTTTGAAGCTTTGTCCATGCTTCGCATGAGAATCCAACTCTTTAACAGTGTAAACAACTCTGAATGCATGAAACAGCATTGTACCCCCCCTTTAATCAGTCTTGGTCTTGTTCCGCTCAGTTTCTGGAGCAGTTGCGAGCCAACCGGTCGAGTCTGAAGCCGCTTCAGCTGCAGATGTTGGAGCAGTTAGAGGCTCAGCTGTCAGCCACACATCTGCACCAGCAACAGGTACGTCACAGCCAGGACTCACCAAACCGTCTGAAGACAAGAGCTTGAATCTTGAGAATCTGACCTTCCAGAAATCGTGGTTCTCTGTGATGCATCATCTTCTCAAGACTGATGCATTGATTATAAGTAGAGATGCACCGATCGACCGGTCAGGCACCGGAATTAGCCGATTTTCCTCATGACCGGCCTGGACCGGTGACGGTCAGTCTGCTGATTCCGAGCCGGTCTGTTTTGACGTCACACTCATGTTGTGTCAGATGAGTCTTGTGCAGCCTGAGTGTGTGTGTGTGTGTGTGTGTGTGTGTGTGTGTGTGTGTGTGTGTGTGTGTGTGTGTGTGTGTGTGAGAGACTCGTGCAGAAATCAAAACAAATGCACGCAATAACTCGCACAGAAAGTTATAGATGCATACTGCGGTATTAAAATAAATAAATGTGTAATATATGATTTAGGTAGGCTATGCAACATTGCACATTGCAAAATGTTTCATCACGATTGCAATGTGTTTCTATACAATAGTTCAATAAACAAGAAGTAAAAATTAAGTGACTTACATTTTAGACACAATATTGACTGTTTTTGCTCTATTTCGCTGATGAAAATATTCCAATCAAAGCCACAGCAAAAGTGTTTGTGTCTCTGAGCAACTGAACGAATCCATGTTTTTGAACGAATCAAGTGAGTCAATGATTCAGTAACCCATTCATAAAGACCGTAGTCACTTGCCTCGTTTCTGAATGAATCAGCCGTTTGAACGAATCAAGTGAGTCAATGATTCAGTAACCCATTCATAAAGACCGTAGTCACTTGACTCGTTTCTGAATGAATCAGCCGTTTGAACGAATCAAGTGAGTCAATGATTCAGTAACCCATTCATTAAAACCGTAGTCACTTGACTCGTTTCTGAATGAATCAGCCGTTTGAACGAATCGAGAGCCGTTTGAACGAATCAAGTGAATCAGTGATTCAGTAACCCATTCATAAAGATCGTAGTCACTTGCCTCGTTTCTGAATGAATCAGCCGTTTGAACGAATCAAGTGAGTCAATGATTCAGTAACCCATTCATAAAGACCGTAGTCACTTGACTCGTTTCTGAATGAATCAGCCGTTTGAACGAATCAAGTGAGTCAATGATTCAGTAACCCATTCATAAAGACAGTAGTCACTTGACTCGTTTCTGAATGAATCAGCCGTTTGAACGAATCAAGTGAGTCAATGATTCAGTAACCCATTCATAAAGACCGTAGTCACTTGACTCGTTTCTGAATGAATCAGCCGTTTGAACGAATCAAGTGAGTCAATGATTCAGTAACCCATTCATAAAGACCGTAGTCACTTGACTCGTTTCTGAATGAATCAGCCGTTTGAACGAATCAAGTGAGTCAATGATTCAGTAACCCATTCATAAAGACCGTAGTCACTTGACTCGTTTCTGAATGAATCAGCCGTTTGAACGAATCAAGTGAGTCAATGATTCAGTAACCCATTCATAAAGACCGTAGTCACTTGACTCGTTTCTGAATGAATCAGCCGTTTGAACGAATCAAGTGAGTCAATGATTCAGTAACCCATTCATAAAGACCGTAGTCACTTGACTCGTTTCTGAATGAATCAGCCGTTTGAACGAATCAAGTGAGTCAATGATTCAGTAACCCATTCATAAAGACCGTAGTCACTTGACTCGTTTCTGAATGAATCAGCCGTTTGAACGAATCAAGTGAGTCAATGATTCAGTAACCCATTCATAAAGACCGTAGTCACTTGACTCGTTTCTGAATGAATCAGCCGTTTGAACGAATCAAGTGAGTCAATGATTCAGTAACCCATTCATAAAGACCGTAGTCACTTGACTCGTTTCTGAATGAATCAGCCGTTTGAACGAATCAAGTGAGTCAATGATTCAGTAACCCATTCATAAAGACCGTAGTCACTTGACTCGTTTCTGAATGAATCAGCCGTTTGAACGAATCAAGTGAGTCAATGATTCAGTAACCCATTCATAAAGACCGTAGTCACTTGACTCGTTTCTGAATGAATCAGCCGTTTGAACGAATCAAGTGAGTCAATGATTCAGTAACCCATTCATAAAGACCGTAGTCACTTGACTCGTTTCTGAATGAATCAGCCGTTTGAACGAATCAAGTGAGTCAATGATTCAGTAACCCATTCATAAAGACCCATTCATAAAGACCGTAGTCACTTGACTCGTTTCTGAATGAATCAGCCGTTTGAACGAATCAAGTGAGTCAATGATTCAGTAACCCATTCATAAAGACCGTAGTCACTTGACTCGTTTCTGAATGAACCTATCATTTCCCAACATTTCTTATTTGTATGTTTAAGAAATATTTAAAACGTTAATCTTATAAAATTCTTTATGCATTTGAAATTTTGTGGGAAATGACATCTGTTTTGTTAAATAGTACAGCAACTCGTTTTCAGTTAATAGTTATTTCTTCCTCTTTTCTAGTCAAAGAACAATTTATTTTGAGATTTGTTTAAGTGAGAGAACATGTGTAACTTTGTCCAGATTGGGGGAATTCAATGTTTAATCATTTTTTATTATATAAATGATTTTTTTGCATTAAAAATGATAGATTTTTGTTTGTGTATGCTGTCAATTTGTAGTTTTTAGAAATCGGAATCGGCCAAGAAAATTGCAATCGGTGCATCTCTAATTATAAGACTGTTTGTTTGACTTTGACTGGTAAATGTACAGCTGGTTGTGATCTGTTCCTGCAGATGAGGCTAAACTCTTCTGGGCAAATACGAGCCAGCCTCCCCAACGGCCCTTCACTGCCTGCTCACCCTGTTCCTCGCGTCCCGGCCGTACGACCGTCCTGTAGCGCTCCGCCGCTAGCCAACGGCCCGCTGCCCTCTTCACTCGGCAATAATCACACGCCAGGAACCAGAGCGAACGGAGACGTGCCTTACCTGCACCCCAACGCACTACCTCACAACTGCACAAGCCCAGGAGACGCACGGAAGAGCCAGCATCTCAACTCCGCTCAGGTAGGGCTGGGCCATTATTATCATTTTTCTGAACTCCTTTTTAATGCTCAAATTAAATTGTATTAATCAAAAAGCATGCCTAATTAATTAAAATCATGGAACTTATACAATTTAACATTAATTGATTAAAAGTGTAACAAAAAATGACATGTTTAGGCTCGTATGAAATGTTTATTTTTTTCTCACCTTATGTTTTATTACCAAATTCTGTGTTTTAGCGTCTGATTATTTGAATGCATACAAACAATTATTATTTATTCTTACAGTAGCTTATGAAATGCCCCCCCCCCCCCCCTCAGAAATTCTGTTGTGTGTATTTAAATTTGACTGATTATCAGATGAAGCCATAAAACATTGATTTAATTTATATGTTAATTAATGAAAATTAAACATTTAAATTTTTGGCAAATAAAGGGGATTTATTATTAAAATTAAAATATTTTGTAAAATAGTTTTAGTATTTTTCAACAGTAGTAGTAGTAGTATTACGTGCATTCTACTAAAGTAATATTAATAAATAAAGAAATATAATAAATATATAGCCTATTGTTTTCCTCAATGCACAACATAAACATCTAAAAGGTTTTAAAGGGGTAGTTCACCCAAAAGTGACAATTCCATCATTAATTACTGTTTTATTATGTGTTTACATGTTGTACAGCACTTTGGTCAGTGGTCAGTTGTGTGAAAGTGCTCAATAAATAAATAACTGACCCTCATGTTGTTTCAAACCTGTAAGACCTTCTTTGGGACACAATTTAAGATGTTTTTGGTGAAATCCGAGAGCTTTCTGACCCTCCATAGACAGCAGCGCGACACGAAACACAAGAAATCCTTGAATAAAGTCGTTGTTTTTGTTTTTCTTTGCATTTAAAAAGTATTCTCGTAGCTTCATAACAGTACGGTTGAGCCACTGATGTCACATGGACTATTTTACCGATGTTTCAGTTGCATTGCTGTCTATGGAGGGTCAGAGAGCTCTCGGATTTTATCAGAAATATCTTAATTTGTGTTCTGTAGATGAACGAAGGTCTTATGGGCTTGTAACGACATGATGGTGAGTAATTAATGACAGAATTTTTATTTTTGGGTGAACTATCCCTTTAAGGTTTTATGACCCTTTCATTAGCAAAAAGGCCTGTTAAGCTGTTACCTCATGACTTTCCCTCTTAAAGCAACAGTAACTACTAATCTGACATCCAGCAGGCAACCCTTTCTGCATCATGGGACGATAATCTCATCACGTTCACATTTTGTGTTGAGTGCGTTAGCAACACGCTTCTTGAATTACAAACCCAAAAAAGCAGCGTTTATCACGGTCTAGCCTCTTTTGAGCTCAATAATGACACGTGTTAGTCTGATTTGACTCCATTATTGAGATTCTGTTGGTGGTGACTTCTGTGTTTCCTCCCGATTCAGGGGCTTCAGAAAGGTCCGGGTTCGCATTGGGCAGGTCCTAATGGAGACCGGACTCTCTCTTCCAGTGCTTCGGCCGACGGCGGCCCTCACAATCAGGTTGGACTTTCCGCCACGACCCCATCGGAGCCAGCTGTCAATCATCTGTCCTCTCCTTCCTCCACGTCGTCCCCCGCTTCTTCCTCCTCGCAAACGGCTACCTCAGGTGCGCCCCACGGCACCGCCCCGACCAAAGAGAGCGCCGCCCTACAGGGCAACGGTTCCACTGCCGCCAACCACCACAGCCCTGACCGCTCGCCGCCGGCCGCTTCCACAGACAATCCACAGCTGTCCAAGAGGAGTCCGGCCGCCGGGGCCAACCACGTCCACTCCAGCGCCTCCTCGCCCGCCTCGTCCCCGTCGCCCCGCGCCGCCGTTAACGGGAGCGGAGGAGGAGCGTGTTCGGAGGACTCTCGGAGCCCGCCGGAGCTCTGCATCAGAGCAGCTCTCAAACCGTCTCGCTCGTCCTCCACCGTCTCCATTTACCCATCATCCACAGACGTCCTGAAGGCCTGCAGGTACGCTGAGCTCCTGTGGAGCGGCGCCCTCTAGTGGCGGCACGTGTTGTTTTGGAGCTCACCTTTAAACGCTAAAAATGTCCTGACAATTTACTCACCCCCATGTCATCTTACATGACTCTTAAAGGGACAGTACACCCAAAAATGGAAACTCTCCCTCAAGTAGATCCAAACCTGTATGAATGTGTTTGTTCTGAACACAAAGGAAGATATTCTGAAGAATGAGGGAAACAGAGCAGTATTTTTCT
>JAPDDO010000355.1:65000-77500 GCA_027422415.1 Schizothorax lantsangensis
AGCCGTTACCGGGGAAACCGCTGTTTCTGCTTTGTGTACAGCCGTTACCGGGGAAACCGCTGTTTCTGCTTTGTGTACAGCTGTTACCGGGGAAACCGCTGTTTCTGCTTTGTGTACAGCCGTTACCGGGGAAACCGCTGTTTCTGCTTTGTGTACAGCTGTTACCGGGGAAACCGCTGTGTGTACAGCCGTTACCGGGGAAACCGCTGTTTCTGCTTTGTGTACAGCCGTTACCGGGGAAACCGCTGTTTCTGTTTGTGTACAGCCGTTACCGGGGAAACCGCTGTTTCTGCTTTGTGTACAGCCGTTACCGGGGAAACCGCTGTTTGTGTTTAGTGTACAGCCGTTACCGGGGAAACCGCTGTTTCTGCTTTGTGTACAGCCGTTACCGGGGAAACCGCTGTTTCTGCTTTGTGTACAGCTGTTACCGGGGAAACCGCTGTTTGTGTTTAGTGTACAGCCGTTACCGGGGAAACCGCTGTTTCTGCTTTGTGTACAGCTGTTACCGGGGAAACCGCTGTTTCAGCCGTTACGGGGAAACCGCTGTTTCTGCTTTGTGTACAGCTGTTACCGGGGAAACCGCTGTTTGTGTTTAGTGTACAGCTGTTACCAGGGAAACCGTGTTTAGCAGGTGTGCGTCAGCGCTGCTGTGCGGCAGAGACCAGGAGCGCATCGTCTCAGTTTAATACGTGAACATAACAAACGATGTGATCGCAAAACAATTAGGAAAAAAGGCATTGCATGCAAATTTTTATGTCATAGCATGTGTGTATGTGTATATATATATATATATATATATATATATATATATATATATATATATATATATATATAATATATATATATATATAGTCGCCAGTGGCGACTTCAGCAAAATCTTCACTCGCAAATTAATATTTTTACAAATTAACCGTTTTAGTCACAGTCTGGATCCCTGATATTCTTTATCCTGACTAAAGTTTCAATCTGTAAGAATAATCAGACCATGTTATAGTTTAAAGTTAATAAGGTGAGTCTTATGTTTATTTGACGGTGGTGTCACATTTCTTGTTTGTATGAAGGCTAAATACAAATAAAAGGTGAACATTAATTTATTTGTACCGGTTTTATTTCTAAAATATTATAGTTACATTAAATAATACTATATAGTATACAGTTTTTCTGAGGTTTTTTATATTGTTCATATCGATATCAGAAATTAAGTAATATATTGTGATATAAATTTTACATTAGCTACGTTAGCACGGTTGATCGTTACGTGTGGCGTTTTGCATATTTAATAACCGTGTTTGTGTGCTTTCAGGAAGAGAATGAGAAGAAGGGCCAGAAGGAGCCGTCAGACTCTGAAATAACGTCATCAGAAACGTGAGTGTCGCGCGGCTAGCGTCCGCTGAAGTGCTTTAGCTACGCTGGCGTAACCCTGCGCTAACTCTCTTCATTCTGCTCAGTGTCTCCAGGAGGAGGAAGGGTCCTTTCAAACAAGTCAAGTTTGGGACCAACATTGACGTCTCCGATGAGAAGAAGTGAGTTTTCATCAGGTTTACATTCGCAAGCAGTGCTATATTGACCAAAAATGATATTTAGCGGAGTGTGTTATTGTGCTGGACGGCTGACTCCTAAAGATTTTAATATTCTTCATATTCTGTGTGATGGAAATTAATCTTTGTAATGCAGAGGAAACACAGAAGCTGCGTCTGAATGTGTTTAGATGTGTTTACACACAGTTTAATGAGATCAGACGGACATTAAGTGCTTTAACCTGCAGTTACTAATACATAAATACTGTTTTGAATGAACAGATGCTTTAAATGTGATATTAAAACCTCCAGCAGGTGGCAGCGAGTCACTGTTAATAAGTGAGTCGTTGTGAGTGAACCGAATCATTTAAACGAGTGATTCATTCAGGAACGAATCACTGAGACACTAAACAGTGCTGTAGCTGTGTTTGGAGTTATGTTTGTTGGTGAAATAGAGCTAAAACAGACAATATGGCGTCTAAAAGTCTCTTATTTAACTACGTTGTAAATAATCATCACATTTGTAATCATGCTGATTTTTGGAGGAAAAAACAGCACTCTTCGTGTGATATTGATTAACTATATGAAATGATATAAATCATTTTCTGCCCCCATATCCTACATTTTGTAATCGTTTTAAATGCATTTTAACATGTATGCGTGCGCTCTGTAGGTGTGTTTTGTTTGGTTTGTGATATACTCGATTAATGTCAAATCGCACATCGTTAAAACAACAATTATGACATTATCGCTGATGATATAGTGACCCTGGAGCACAAAACCAGTCTTAAAGGGACAGTACACCCAAAAATGAATATTCAGTCATCATTTACTCATCCTCAAGTAGATCCAAACCTGTATGAATGTGTTTGTTCTGAACACAAAGGAAGATATTCTGAAGAAAGTTTGTAATCAGGCTGTTTTGGGGCAGCATTGACTTCAATAGTAGGAGAAAAATACTGCTCTGTTTCCCTCATTCTTCAGAATATCTTCCTTTGTGTTCAGAACAAACACATTCATACAGGTTTGGATCTACTTGAGGATGAGTAAATGATGACTGAATATTCATTTTTGGGTGTACTGTCTCTTTAAGACTGGTTTTGTGCTCCAGGGTCTCATATATCGCACCCCCCCAGCAAGCAGTGATTTCAAACCGAGAGCAAACGACGGTGTTGAACATGTCTCTGAATGCAGTCTAAGAGGCGACAGCTACTGTAGTCCTTGTGCAGTCCACAGCTTTACTGTAATGTGAGTCAAATAAAGCCGAGGCGCTGCCCCCTGCAGGTGGAAGCTGCAGCTGCAGGAACTGAGTAAGCTGCCTGCGTTTGCTCGTGTGGTGTCTGCTGGGAACCTGCTGAGTCACGTGGGCCACGGCATTCTGGGTATGAACACGGTCCAGCTCTTCATGAAGGTCCCGGGCAGCAGAACTCCAGGTGAGACGCCGCTCTTATCCAGACGCTGCTAGGACTCTGTCAATTCAGTTTTATTATTTCCTAAATTCTCCTAAATTCTGTTTTTTCCCTAAATTCTGTTTTTTTTTCCTAAATTGTTTTTTTTTCCCTAAATTCTGTTTTTTTTCCCTAAATTCTGTTTTTTTCCCTAAATTCTGTTTTTTTTTTCCCTAAATTGTTTTTTTCCCTAAATTCTGTTTTTTTTTCCCTAAATTGTTTTTTCCCTAAATTCTGTTTTTTTTTCTAAATTCTGTTTTTTTCCCTAAATTCTGTTTTTTTTCCTAAATTCTGTTTTTTTTTTCCCTAAATTCTGTTTTTTTCCCTAAATTCTGTTTTTTTTTCCCTAAATTGTTTTTTTTTCCCTAAATTCTGTTTTTTTTCCTAAATTCTGTTTTTTTTCCCTAAATTCTGTTTTTTTTTCCCTAAATTCTTTTTTTTTTTTTCCTAAATTGTTTTTTCCCTAAATTCTGTTTTTTTTCCTAAATTCTGTTTTTTTTCCTAAATTCTGTTTTTTTCCCTAAATTCTGTTTTTTCCCTAAATTCTGTTTTTTTCCCTAAATTCTGTTTTTTTTCCCTAAATTCTGTTTTTTTTCCCTAAATTCTGTTTTTTTTCCCTAAATTCTGTTTTTTTTCCTAAATTCTAAATTCTGTTTTTTTTTCCCTAAATTCTGTTTTTTTCCCTAAATTCTGTTTTTTTTCCTAAATTCTGTTTTTTTTTTCCCTAAATTCTGTTTTTTTTCCCTAAATTCTGTTTTTTTCCTAAATTCTGTTTTTTCCCTAAATTCTGTTTTTTCCCTAAATTCTGTTTTTTTTCCCTAAATTCTGTTTTTTTTTAAATTCTGTTTTTTTTCCCTAAATTCTGTTTTTTTCCCTAAATTCTGTTTTTTTTCCCTAAATTCTGTTTTTTTTTCCTAAATTCTGTTTTTTTTCCTAAATTCTGTTTTTTTTTAAATTCTGTTTTTTTTCCCTAAATTCTGTTTTTTCCCTAAATTCTGTTTTTTTCCTAAATTCTGTTTTTTTTTCCTAAATTCTGTTTTTTCCTAAATTCTGTTTTTTCCGTTTTAATTTTTCTGGACTCCTTTTTAATGGTCAAATTAATTAAAATCATGAAACTTATACAATTTAACATTAATTTATTAAAATTGTAACATGTTTAGGCTCGTATGAAATGTTTAATTATTTTCTCACCTTATGTTTTATTGTTACCAAATTCTGTGTTTTAGCGTCTAATTATTTGAATGCATACAAACAATTTGTATTTATTCTTACAGTAGCTTATGAAATGCCCCCCCCCCTCAGAAATTCTGTGTTGTGTATTTAAATTCGACTGATTATCAGATGAAGCCATAAAACATTGATTTAATTTATATTTTAATTAATGAAAATTAAACATTTAATTAAATGGGGATTTACTATTAAAATATTTTGTGATTTATAATGTTGTATTATTTTTCAACAGTAGTAGTATTACGTTCATTCTACTAAATAATAGTAATATAGCTATTTCTGACACAATGTCTTCAAGTTAAACAGGACTTTTATTTTGACGGGTTGCCGAGTAAAGTTCTGTGTGTATATGATATGACTAGTTTTACTCAAATGAAATGGTAAAATGCTGGTTTTGATCAGTTTTGGAGATATTGTTGATGTATTTATGTCTTCATTGAGACGTCAGACGCTCTGTGTATGTAGTAAACAAAACCCTGCTCCATTCACACAGAGACACATGCAGGATTCAGATTTACATCAGATACTAGTCCAGATCACCATTTGATTTAAGTGACCTACTTTTGATTCATTCATCCAAACTTTGACAAACTCCGTGACATTAAACTATAAATACAGTTATGACTGGATTCCGTCCGTGTTCATATCATAGGGCGCTAGTGTTCAGAAGCAGTGTGTCGCAGCCGGTCACGTGATCTCTCTGTTCGTGTTCAGGGCATCAGGAGCATAATAACTTCTGCGCCGTCAACATCAACATCGGGCCGGGCGACTGCGAGTGGTTCGCCGTGCCGGAGCCGTACTGGGGCGTGATGAGCGAGTTCTGTGAGAAGTACGTGTGCACGTTTCGTTAAATCGTGTAACGGAGCTTAAAGCGGCTTCTGTTGATCTGCAAGAGTCTCTCTTTCAGGAACAACATCAACTTTCTGAAGGGCTCGTGGTGGCCCAATCTGGAGGATCTGTACGAGGCTAACGTGCCGGTGTACCGCTTCATCCAGCGGCCTGGAGACCTGGTTTGGCTGAACACGGGGACGGTGCACTGGGGTCAGGCCATCGGCTGGTGCAATAACATCTCGTGGAACGTGGGCCCTCTGACCGGTGCGGAGCTGTTCAGCCGTCGCCTACTGAGCTGCTACTTAAGCTGCTTATTATTATTCAAATTTCTGAACGCTGCTCCTCCTAGAGCTTTCAAGCTAGAACCACCAAACTCGGCCCGGCTCTGCAGACTGATCTGACTTGGTGTGCTTTATATTTTCAGACTGATCCGACTTACGGTTTTCATAAAACTGAAGATTAAAATCATCCCATAGACTTACATTGACGGAATGTTCAGATGAGCCAAGACTATCCAAACTCCAACTGTCAAAATTCAAACTCCAACTGTCAAAATTCAAACTCCAACTGTCAAAATTCAAACTCCAACTGTCAAAATTCAAATTTAAACTCCCAGAATCCTTTGAGACTCAATCAAGTTTCCCTTCTATGTTCTATTATTAACCCATTTAAGCTTCCACTCTAATATTTCTAATCTATCTAGCTATCTAAACCATACTAGAATCATGCTAGTAACTTGCTAATCATGCTATTAACATGCTAATCAGGCTAGAAACATGCTAATCATGCTAGTAACATCCTAATCATGTTAGAAACATGCTAGTATTTTGCTAATCATGCTAAATACTTGTTAGTAAAATGTTAATCATGTTAGTAAATGCTAATCAGGCTAAAACATGCTAGTAATATGCTAATCATGCTAGTAACTTGCTAATCATTCTAACAACATGCTAGTCACTTGCTTATCATGCTAGTAACATGCTAGTAATTTGCTAATCATTCTAGCAACATGCTAGTCACTTGCTAATAATGCTAGCAACATGCTAGTCGCTTGTTAATCATGTTAGCTACATGCTAGTAACATGTTAGTCATGCCAGCAATATGCTAGTAACAGGTTAATCATGCTAAAAAAATGCTAGTCACTTGCTAATCATGATAACAACATGTTAATCATGCTAGCAACATGCTAGTTACTTGTTAATCATGTTAGTAACATGCCAGTAACTTGTTAATCATGTTAACAACATGCTAGTAACATGCTAATCATGCTAGTAACATGCTAATCATGCTAGTAACTTGCTAATCATGCTAGTAACATGTTAGTAACATGGTAGTCATGCTAGCAACATGCTAGTCACTTGCCAGTCATGCTAGCAACATGCTAGTCACTTGTTAGTCATGCCAGCAATATGGTAGTAACAGGCTAATCATGTTAAAAACTTGCTAATCATGCTAGTAACATGCTAGTCATGGTAAAAACATGCTAGTCACTTGTTAATCACGTTAGCAACATGCTAGTTACTTGCTAATCATGCTAGCAACATGCTATTAACATGCTAATCATGCTAGTAACATGGTAGTCATTCTAGCAACGTGCTAGTCACTTGCCAATCATGTTAGTAACTTGCTAGTAATGCTAGTAACATGTTAGTAGTGCCAGTAATATGTTAGTAACGGGTTAATCATGCTAAAAACTTGCTAAACATGCTAGTCACTTGTTAATCATGCTAGTAATATGCTAGTAATGCTAGTCACTTGTTAATCATGCTAGTAATATGCTAGTCATGTTAAAAACATGCTAGTCACTTGCTAATCATGGTAGCAACATGTTATCAACATCTATCTAAATGTTCAAACTTCAGGCTTTTACAGCGGTTTTAAACGTTCAGGCTAGGCTTAAACCAACCTAAAGTTTGTCTTGACGAACTCTTTTCATGTAGTTGTGTGATTGTTGTGTTTCTGCTTCCTGCAGCGTATCAGTACAAGCTAGCCGTGGAACGTTACGAGTGGAACAAACTCCAGAGCGTCAAATCTATGGTTCCCATGGTGCATCTGTCCTGGAACATGGCGAGGAACATTAAAGTGTTCGATCACAAGCTGTTTGAGATGATCAAGTGAGTGTGACGTGTTCTCCATCGACGTTGAAATCAATCCTGTCTACCATGTAGGGCTGGGCGATAATTCGATAACGATAATTATTGCGAATCGAATCGTTGACACGATAATCGTAATCGAATCGTTGGCATGATAATTGAATCAAATCGTTGGCATAATAATTGAATCGAATCGTTGACATGATAATCGTAATTGAATCGTTGGCATGATAATTGAATCGAATCGTTGACACGATAATCGTAATTGAATCGTTGACATAATAATTGAATCGAATCGTTGGCATAATAATTGAATCGAATCGTTGGCATAATAATTGAATCGAATCGTTGACATGATAATCGTAATTGAATCGTTGACATAATAATTGAATCAAATCGTTGGCATAATAATTGAATCGAATCGTTGACATGATAATCGTAATTGAATCGTTGGCATGATAATTGAATCGAATCGTTGGCATAATAATTGAATCGAATCGTTGGCATAATAATTGAATCGAATCGTTGGCATGATAATTGAATCGAATCGTTGGCATGATAATTGAATCGAATCGTTGGCATGATAATTGAATCGAATCGTTGACATGATAATCGTAATTGAATCGTTGACATGATAATTGAATCGAATCGTTGGCATAATAATTGAATCGAATCGTTGACATAATAATTGAATCGAATCGTTGGCATAATAATTGAATCGAATCGTTGGCATAATAATCGGAATCGAATCGTTGACATGATAATCGTAATTGAATCGTTGATATAATAATTGAATCAAATCGTTGACATGATAATCGTAATTGAATCGTTGGCATAATAATTGAATCGAATCGTTGACATGATAATCGTAATTGAATCGTTGGCATGATAATTGAATCGAATCGTTGGCATAATAATTGAATCGAATCGTTGGCATAATAATTGAATCGAATCGTTGGCATGATAATTGAATCGAATCGTTTGCATGATAATTGAATCGAATCGTTGACATAATAATTGAATCGAATCGTTGACATGATAATCGTAATTGAATCGTTGGCATGATAATTGAATCGTTGGCATGATAATTGAATCGAATCGTTGGCATGATAATTGAATCGAATCGTTGACATAATAATTGAATCGAATCGTTGACGCGATAATTGAATCGAATCGTTGACACGATAATCGAATCGTTGACATAATAATTGAATCGAATCGTTGACATGATAATTGAATCGAATCGTTGGCATGATAATTGAATCGAATCGTTGACATAATAATTGAATCGAATCGTTGACGCGATAATTGAATCGAATCGTTGACATGATAATCGAATCGAATCGTTGACATGAGAATCGTAATCGAATCGTTGGCATGATCATCGTAATTGAATCGTTGACATGATAATTGAATCGAATCGTTGGCATAATAATTGAATCGAATCGTTGACATAATATTTGAATCGAATTGTTGACACGATAATTGAATCGAATCGTTGACACGATAATCGAATCGAATCGTTGACATGATAATCGTAATCGAATCGTTGACATGATCATTGTAATCGAATCGTTGACATGATAATCGTAATCGAATCGTTGACATGATCAATCGTAATCGAATCGTTGACATGATAATCGTAATCGAATCGTTGGCATGATCATCGTAATTGAATCGTTGACATGATAATTGAATGGAATCATGAATCCAGTGGCGATTAGCGTCTCTTGGTCTGTATGGAATGGTAAAGCGTGTCTCTGGTTCACAGGTTCTGTTTGCTGCGGACGCTCAAGCAGTGTCAGACGATAAAAGAGGCGCTGGTGTCCGCTGGGAAGGAGACGGTGTGGCACAGAAGAAGCCGAGATGAGCCGGCGCATTACTGCAGCATCTGTGAGGTGAGTGCTGGACTCTACAGCAGAATCACTGACCGTCCTCCTCTGAATCACGCTCCTGTGCTCCTCGTTCCAGGTGGAGGTGTTTAACCTGCTCTTCGTGACGAGCGACAGTTACTCCCGGAAGTCCTTCGTGGTTCAGTGTCAGGATTGCGCGCGGAAGGGCAGCAACGAGCTCGATGGTTTCGTGGTGCTGGAGCAGTACAGGATGGAGGACCTCATGCAGGTTTACGACCAGTTCTCATTAGTAAGTCTTTTATTTGATCAAATACACTATATTGCCAAAAGTATTGGCACCCCTTCTAATGAACAGGTTTGACTACTTTAGTACAAATCTTAATGTTAAAGCATATAATGATATTCTAGGAAATTGTGTGCTTCTAATATTATAGCAACAGTTTGGACTCTTTTCTATTCTAACATGACAATGTCTCTGTGTATAAGACAAGGTTCAAAAAGAAAATGATTGATTGAGTCAGTGTGGAAGAACTTGACTGGTCTGCATAAAACCAAGTCCTAATCCCAGTTTAACACCTCTGGTGTGACTGTAAATGCAGACCTTGAGACAAAAACTCATCACCAAACACCAATGACTTGTACATATGGGTTCAGTCATTTTAGACACTTACAAAACTGTTGCAACAGAGATGAAATACAGTTTTTAAATACATGAATTATGTTCCCATCGTTGTTGCCACAGATTTGGATGTGCATCTGTTCTAAAGAAGGGGGTGCCAATACTTTTGTCTATATAGTGTATGTACAAGTCATTGGTGTTTGGTGATGAGTTTTTGTCTCAAGGTCTGCATTTACAGTCACACCAGAGGTGTTAAACTGGGATTAGGACTTGGTTTTATGCAGACCAGTCAAGTTCTTCCACACTGACTCAATCAATCATTTTCTTTTTGAACCTTGTCTTATACACAGAGACATTGTCATGTTAGAATAGAAAAGAGTCCAAACTGTTGCTATAATATTAGAAGCACACAATTTCCTAGAATATCATTATATGCTTTAACATTAAGATTTGCACTAAAGTAGTCAAACCTGTTCATTAGAAGGGGTGTCAATACTTTTGGCGATATAGTGTATGTCGTTCGTGTGCCAGCGTGTGTCCTTTTGCTCGTACAGGCTAACTAGTGACGGTTCGAGCAGCGTTTGCAGGTTTAGTCACAGTTTGTGTCTGAATGGAGACATCACATGACTTCTGTGCGTCACTCATGAAATGCATTTTAAAACCGCAATTTCCAAACCTGAAAAAGTTTTGGGGGAAAAAAAATGGTAAGTTTTGGAAAATTCATGGAAACTTTTCACAAATCTCTGTAATAACTAGGGTTGGGTATCGTTTGGGGTTTTTCCGATACCGGTGCCTGAACCGATACTTATAAATAAATAAATAAATAAATATATATATATATATATATATATATATATATATATATATATATATATATATATATATTTTAAATTACCTATTAATAATGGGATTGTGTGTGTGAGAGAGAGAGAGACTGGGATGGTGTGTGTGTGTGAGAGAGACTGGGATGGTGTGTGTGTGTGAGAGACTGGGATGGTGTGTGTGTGTGTGTGTGTGAGACTGGGACGGTGTGTGTGTGTGTGTCTGTGTGTGTGAGAGACTGGGATGGTGTGTGTGTGTGTGTCTGTGTGTGTGAGAGACTGGGATGGTGTGTGTGTGTGTGTGTGTGAGAGAGAGACTGGGATGGTGTGTGTGTGTGTGAGAGACTGGG
Organism: Schizothorax lantsangensis; assembly: GCA_027422415.1. NCBI lineage: Eukaryota > Metazoa > Chordata > Actinopteri > Cypriniformes > Cyprinidae > Schizothorax > Schizothorax lantsangensis. The sequence continues at coordinate 75,764 of JAPDDO010000355.1, forward strand.
ATGGTGTGTGTGTGTGAGAGAGACTGGGATGGTGTGTGTGTGTGTGTGTGAGAGACTGGGACGGTGTGTGTGTCTGTGTGCGCGTGTGTGTGAGAGATGGGACGGTGTGTGTGTGTGTGTCTGTGTGTGTGAGAGACTGGGACGGTGTGTGTGTGTGTGTGAGAGAGAGAGAGAGACTGGGATGGTGTGTGTGTGTGTGAGAGACTGGGATGGTGTGTGTGTGTGTGTGAGAGAGAGAGACTGGGATGGTGTGTGTGTGTGTGTGTGAGAGACTGGGATGGTGTGTGTGTGTGTGTGTGTGAGAGACTGGGATGGTGTGTGTGTGTGTGTGTGTGAGAGACTGGGATGGTGTGTGTGTGTCTGTGTGTGTGTGAGACTGGGATGGTGTGTGTGTCTGTGTGTGAGAGAGACTTGTGTGTGAGAGAGACTGGGATGGTGTGTGTGTGTGTGTGTGTGTGTGTGAGACTGGGATGGTGTGTGTGTGTGTGTGAGAGAGACTGGGACTGGGATGGTGTGTGTGTGTGTGTGTGTGTGTGTGTGAGAGAGAGACTGGGATGGTGTGTGTGTGTGAGAGACTGGGATGGTGTGTGTGTGTGTGTGAGTGATGCGTGTTGATTAGTGTGCATATATTAAAGCAGCGCATTAATATGAAACGGTGATTAAACTGGAACTATCTGTGCAGTTAAACAAATTTAATCAACACCTGCCAGCCAATCAGAATCCAGTATTCAGACAGACCATGGAATAACACACACAATGTCAAAAAGGCCGTCCTGGCGAGTTCTTAAGTTTATATTCACTTATTATTTTGTCTTAAGTGAATGTAAACGGTTGAGAGAGAAACACTCGTGTGACAGCAACCTAATAAATCTGTGCCGTCTGTCGTTAATATTAATCAAACAACTAACGACAATCACTGCTCTTGACTGAATAACTTTAATCTGTTTTTAATTTATCAATTTTTGCAATTTTTTGTACCTGAATTCTACTGTTAGACTGAAAAGGTTTCCAAAACTAAATTAAGGTTCTGAGTTCAACTCATAATATTGGTTGAATTTATGGTTGAATAAATATTGGTTGAATTTATTTGTATTTTTATATTTTTCATATGATGTGTATATGTGTAATGATGCTCTGTGTTTGTTTGTAGGATGATCTTTTAACATTCTATCAAGAGTCTACAGATGAAAAATAGCCTTTATGGCTGATTCTGGCACATTTACGGTTATGTTTATTAATATGCGTTGCCACTGTAAACAAATAAACTTAATCTTTAAAAACAAATTATAATCTTCAGTGATGTTCTGTACGTCTGAAGCAGATGCAGCTTGTATCAGAACAAATAGAAAGTAGCATTAATAGTTATTTATTTTAGTTAGCCTATACTATGAACAGATTTTTAGTCTTATTGTAAAATAATAGAACATTATGTCATGAATATTCTCACAATGTATTGGTAGAAATGTGTATAAACCCTCTCGCCTTGTGTTTTTTAGGCTCCTGCTCTGCATTCGTCTTCATCTTGACATTAAGACGCCGTACATGTGGATAATATCGCTTCTAAACGGACCATTTCTGATATTCAGGACCGTGCTCGTCTCTCACGTGGCTGGTGACCATCAGAGAGCTCGGGACCGTCGACTCAAGTGACTGTGTGTCTATGCAACCTGTTTATAAACTGCAGTGTGTGACTGTGGCCTGCGGGGGGCGCTCGTCCTCTCTACACACCTTCCTGCT